>JAWQEG010006950.1:0-5000 GCA_033782935.1 Petrolisthes cinctipes
CTACCACTACACCCCAAAACGTCACCACTACTAATATTCCTCCGCCACCACCACCATCATCATCACTACAGCCATCACCACTTCCTCATTACCCACTACAACCACCACATTACCATCACCACTACCTCATCATCACCACCACCTACACTCCTCATTACCACTACAACCACCACATTACCATCACCACTACCCTCATCATCATCATCACCACCTAAACTCAAAATTACCAGTACCACCACCACCACCACCACAAGCACCTACACCACCAACATTCCCCTGACGCCACCACCTCCACCACCACCACCTAATAATTTCATTATACCACAGCAAAAGCCTCACACGAGATTAATTATTTCACTCTTTCAGTAGTTAGAGAATAAATTACCTGCGGTTCATTAATATTCCCTTTTACAGTAAAATGTGAAATATCCGCCTTAAAAAAAAAAAAAAAAAAAAATGACAGCGTAAGGAACCGTGCCTACCTAACACTTTTATACGGAAAGACACAATTGTCGACAAATTGGAAGACTGCTTGTTCCTTCAAACTATGATATAAATCAACACCTCTTTTCGGGCACAATGGATAATTATATACTGACACAGTATGGAGGAATCAGTAGACTTTCAATCTGTAAACAAGAGATCACTCTATTCATTAAAGGAAGTAACCTGTTGTGGGCATACTACTATCCGTTTCAGAGCCGGACAGACGGTGTTTTTCGCAAATATCTCCTAAACGAATCGTTGTATCAATATAACATTTCAACACACTATCTTTAACACCCGGGCGTAATTTATGGCTGACATACCATATTACTATATGTGTTATGCGAGGAGTTTACTCGTGAAAAATAGTACAAAGCTTGCCAGTCATATTGACGCATTCGAAGGAAAGTGTGGCCCCCCCAACACCCTCCCAAACCATTCCTAACCACAACTACATCCCCCCCTTCTCACCCCTCCCTCCTCCTCTTCTCCCCCTAGCTCCTCGCCTCCCTCATCACTCGTGTCCCTCCCTATTTCTCCCATCGCTGTATTATATATAGAATGTTATGTAGATGTATATGTATAGATATGATTATTAACTAAGAGTATGGTACAGTACAATTCTATAGAGGCAAGACGTATTTCACTTTGACAATTACTGTACAACAGCATGTTTACATACATGTAGTATGTAGAAGGTCCATGTTTGCAGTCCTTATGGTCAACCATGCAAGTGAACACGATGTACTGGCATTACCTGTGGTCTGGACCTTCAAGGAAAAGTTATTAGATACTGTGTACCTATTCATTATAAAATGTCAACTTGGCCCAGTTAATATAATGTTATTTTGTTGACTTGTCCCTTTTATATTAAACATTAACGCCAAATTACATATATATATATATATATATATATATATATATATATATATATATATATATATATATATATATATATATATATATATATATATATATATATATATATATATATATATATATAATAGTGTAGGATTTAATTATGCAAACATGATAAAACAAAATTTATTCACAATCACTGTCAAGGAAAACGTCATCGTCTTCATCATCACTGGCTTTCACGTTTGTACAATGTGGCAAGACGAAGAACAAACGCTGTCCTGCATCCACGGGGGCAAATGGACAACATTGTTGCTAATAGGTGCGCCTCGGCAGTCAATGATTTCTACCCTCACTACTTGAGTCATACGTGGAGGTAGTATACTACCTCCATGGAGTCATAGCCTCGGACTCGGGGGGTACCTCATACCTCAGAGAGAGGGGGAGGGGATACGGAAGACTGAATATTCAATTAAGGCATAAATTGGTTATTTAAAAAGGTAAAGAACACATGAAGCAACCACGAACGATTATATTTGGTTGCCCAAAACCAAAATTAATAATTTTTCTGGTGGCCTTAGACACGTGAGTTATTATCCGGCTATACGACCATTAACAACGGGATTAGCTATTGCTTTAATGGTCATTTGACCCACCTTGGTTTTCATGTCCACACACAACAGTAACTGTATTAAACAATATTACTAATGAACGATACGTATATACATACTGTCATAAAAAAAAATAAAAAATGGAAGAGGGATGGTGTAAATAGGGGGGTGAAGAGTGAAACGGGGAAGGGGATAATGAGATATTGGGGTAGGGAAGGAAGGAATGGTGTGGGGGGATTTCGGGGTGTTGGTGGAGGGGTTACACGAGTACCCCACACTCGTCCGATTCTCTACAACGCCTTAGATATGATGACTGGATTAGGCTTAATATCACTCAGTAAACTCTTAACATAACACATATAGTAATATGGTATGTCAGCCATAAATTACGCCCGGGTGTTAAAGACAGTGTGCTGAAATATTATATTGATACAACGATTCGTTTAAGAGATATTTACGAAAAACACCGTCTGTCCGGCGCTGAAACGTATAGTAGAGCATACGTAGCCCTCCAAACGTTATCATAAAACACATATCTCACACGGAGGCATTCTGTTTCCTGGCATACTTTAGGGGAATTCAGAACCTCCTAATTTCTCACAACATGTTACTTCCCTTGAGGGGCTAACACACTTCTGGTATATTGCAGTGCCTTGATTCCTCCAAAGTATGCCAGACCAGAAGAACAAAAATATTGGTGTTCTGTTGCTTGGAATAGTTTGGAAGAATCATATGCTCCAGAATTATCAAAAGTGTATTATCCCCTTAAGATGATCTCTGTATTCATTATGCATTATCGCCTTATATGTTTTGTTTATCCCTTCTGTCGTCATACCTTATAATACCTACTTTTGTGAAGGAAAAATAATATGTATAAGTGTGATGTTAATTAATCTACGTCATACTCCACCAGTTAGTGTTGACGAGAGAGAGAGATATAATGTTAT
This sequence comes from Petrolisthes cinctipes, assembly GCA_033782935.1. Lineage (NCBI taxonomy): Eukaryota > Metazoa > Arthropoda > Malacostraca > Decapoda > Porcellanidae > Petrolisthes > Petrolisthes cinctipes. The sequence continues at coordinate 2,903 of JAWQEG010006950.1, forward strand.
GCGATCCTCTCTCTCTCTCTCTGACACACATACATACACAGACGCGCACACTGGCCTACCTCTCACTCTTGCATGAATAATAAAGGTGTATATTCGTTCTCGCTTACCTCGAGTGAATATGCTTTTTCCCATTCTCATACAGATGTGGAAGTTGGTTGCCACGCCAGCATTGTGAGAGGGGAGTGTTTTAGGGTCACTCTTCATCCCAGTAAATAGATTCTCCCCAATTTACAGTAAATTAATTACACAATGCTAGATAATATAACCGAATGATTTTGAGGAATTCTTGCGAGCTGTGACTAGGCAGTGTAAAATAGTCATATAAAAAACACAGATTTCACACTCTTGATAAATATTGAGTTTTTTAGTGTGTACATAAAGATTTTTTTTTTTTTTTCAAATACATGGGTTTGGTGAAAATTCATATATTTGATATAAAAAACTAAAGGGCATTATACTTTTTTATGGTAACTGTCCCTGACACACAGAATCCATATGAAATGCCTTGTATAGACCTCCATAATATTTTGCATCGCTTCACAAAGAGTAATCAAGTAAATATGAAGATAGGTTTGAACGCCTACCTCCAGAAAGCAATAACAAACAGATGTAACAAGCGCAGATAACTTCACCACTTTATATCTTCAACACGACTGAATTCTAATATACTAATTATTTAAACTCGACAGAGAATGAACTCGGGGTTAATTAAATGAGTTTTATCAGCACCAGAGAGTTGGACTATAAATTAAAATAGTAATCCTCAAGTACATAACCCTTTAGATGTAATAAAATATGCCTAGCGAGATGAAATAGCAGCATTAGAATATTCGCCTGAAAAGATGCATAATACTTGACAGAGAAACATCAGAGGAATTAACAGAGCAAAAATAGAATACGCCTCCAGGATGTGGTGGAAATGTTTTACCCTAAGAGAAAAGGATATTGCTGATAGTAGCTGTGCAGTAGAGGCTAAGGAATATTGAAGGACCCCTGTGACACTCAGCTGGAGGTGTGGCTGTAATGAGACCTGTTACACCGACAGTCAAGATCCACAATAACACTTCACTCACAGTTTGGTATAAATTGGCAGCAGCGGTGTGTGAGGTTGTGAGAGTTGTGCTTGTTTGTTCGTTCGTTTGTGGGGAGCAACATAAGCACATATCTCGAAAATATTGATGGAAGATGGTAGGTACAGAAACATATATTAATATGCCTATCGGAAAGGGTCAAAATTAATACCCTAACAACCTGTAAACGATCTCTGTAATTGTCAACATCACACACATTACACTTTGATATGTTTGTCACCCTGGCACTAGAGTTCAGCTTAAGGGGATCGTATACATTTGGTAAATATGAACGCCCTGATTCCTCCAAAGTATGCAAGGAAACAGGACCAGATTAACAAAAATATAGGTGTCCTGTTGCTTGGAATAGTTTGAGAAATCGGTTACTCCAGCTCTGCCAGTACTGTACCTTCCCCTTCATTGTTGGATATGTGTTGGAGGTCTTGTCTTTTATCAACACACATACGTATGTATAAAAATATGTATACTTGTTATAAATGCCTTTTCCAGTTAATGTAGATGATCATGTGCTTCAGAGGTATGTACAGCCATGGCTGATAGTGCTGGACCAGGGTCCAAGAAGTGTTGGAGAGTAACTGAACAGAGTTCGAAAAAGTGAGTCTTCTAAACCTCTCTCAACGTTGAGAATGGTTTGGAAAATTCACTTGTTCGAACTCTGTTCAGTTGCTCTCCAACACTCCTTGGACCCTGGTCCAACACTATCAGCCATGGCTGTACATACCTCTGAAGCACATGATCATCTACATTAACTGAAAAAGCCATTTATAATAAGTATGGAATAAATAATCTTCTCTCACCATCTAAGTAAATTACCTCAAATTATTCTTTAGTAAAAGCAAACACGATATTTTCAATTGACTGTTCACCTTATGTTCCGTAGATGTCAGCACCATTTTTGTAAGAATCTCAGTTGGCTACATTTCGCTACTGCTTCATTAACCTGGATGAAGAGGTGGAGGGAAAAGTTGACAATAAAGGCTCCTCTTCTAATGAATGGTAGCATGAAT
>JAWQEG010006950.1:10000-25818 GCA_033782935.1 Petrolisthes cinctipes
TTCCGAGGATATCGATACAGAGGGAGATCAACTGACTTACCCTTGTCTGGTCAGTAACTTACAAAAAGGGAACACATACCAGGACGTAATTTCCAATATTTTATGAGACTCTTAAATTTGGGCAAGACATGACTTCCCGATCACCTGACATTCCCAGTGATACAGACCCATTCCATCTTCCTAAATCAGACTACATATTACCCACGTGTGCTGGTGTGTAGCCCCATTTATTACTATGGGAAGCTATGACTAATTAAAGAAGGCTGGACTGGTTTAGGCTTTGGTTATTAGTGCCAGTTAAAGTAGGTTGAACATTGCCATAAATATATATATATATATATATATGGCTAAGATGAAGTGACTGCAAATTATACTCTGAAATTAAAATTATACAACTGGTCAAAGAGGTACTAGATTAACGTCAAAAAGAGCCATCGCTGTATGTAGTTAAAATTTGATATGAATGTAGTGTAAATTTGAACTATTTTGTCACGCTTTTCCGTTTGTTCACAAATTGTAGCAGTTATAATTTTGCGTGCGATTTCCTGGTTTGTGTGTGTGTGTGTGTGTGTTTGTGTGCGTGTGTGTGCGTGTGTGTGTGTGTGCGTGTGTGTGCGTGTGTGTGTGTGCGTGTGTGAGTGTGTGAGTGTGTGTGTGAGTGTGTGTGTGTGTGTGTGTGTGTGTGTTAGTGTGTGAGTGTGTGTGTGTGTGTTAGGGATAAGCTGGATCTCGATACTACGATTAAGCATACTCGTATCTCCAATATCAGAACGAATACACATACACCAAAATAAATTCTATAATCAGTACACTTTTGCAGGATCCCAATGTTAGTACTACATCACATTCGCACACATAAAAGCAGAGGGTCGAGGGTTCCTTTCAAACAACCAGACCATCTCGCTCTGAGGTAAACAAGCAATATACTTTATCCCTTCCCCTACATACATACCCAACAGAACTCGAGGCCCAAGATAAACATGCCATCTATTACTCGAATATGCTGCCTCTCAATATGTGTTTGTGTTTGTGTTTGTGTTTGTGTTTGTGTTTGTGTTTGTGTTTGTGTTTGTGTTTGTGTTTGTGTTTGTGTTTGTGTTTGTGTTTGTGTTTGTGTTTGTGTTTGTGTGTGTGTGTGTGTGTGTGTGTGTGTGTGTGTGTGTGTGTGTGTGTGTGTGTGTGTGTGTGTGTGTGTGTGTGTGTGTGTGTGTGTGTGTGTGTGTGTGTGTGTGTGTGTGTGTGTGTGTGTGTGTGTGTGTGTGTGTGTGTGTGTGTGTGTGTGTGTGTGTGTGTGTGTGTGTGTGTGTGTGTGTGTGTGTGTGTGTGTGTGTGTGTGTGTGTGTGTGTGTGTGTGTGTGTGTGTGTGTGTGTGTGTGTGTGTGTGTGTGTGTGTGTGTGTGTGTGTGTGTGTGTGTGTGTGTGTGTGTGTGTGTGTGTGCGTGCGTGTGCGTGTGCGTGTGCGTGTGCGTGTGCGTGTGCGTGTGCGTGTGTGTGTGTGTGTGTGTGTGTGTGTGTGTGTGTGTGTGTGTGTACTGATTTTCGTGCATCTATAAGGTGTATATAAGGTGTATGCACGTGCTTACTGCTTGATAATTTCAGTAACGTAAAAAGCAATACTATTCTGAATATCATACACAGTTTTTGGAGGAGTCTTTGGTGAAAACATTTTGCTATCGCATTTTCCAAGTCCCTGAGAGATTGTCAGAAACAAAAAGGGAAAGACATTGAAGAATATATAATATCAAACGTATTTTTCCAATCCATTTGCTCTCATACATAATCGAAGTTTCTTCTTTTGATTGGCAGTCATTAATTAATGCAGATGACACCAAAAGGCGTAACTTTTCAGGGAATAGAAGAAACTGACCAAACACTCCCACCATCTCCTTTTCTCCCACTCCCAAACACTCCCACCTCCCCTTCCACTCCAGAACACTCCCACCTACACCTCCCACTCCCACCTTCCCCTCCCACTCCCAAACACTCCCACCTTCCCCTCCCACTCCCAAACACTCCCACCTACACCTCCCACTCCCAAAAACTCCCACCTTCTCCTCCCACTCCCAAACACTCCCACCTTCCCCTCCTCCTCCTCTCCCACTCCCGAACACTCCCACCTCCCCTCCCACTTTCGAACACTCCGATCTTCTCCTTCTCCATTTCCAATCACTCCCACCTCCTCCTTTCACTTCCAAACACTCCCACCTTCCCCTCCCACTCCCAAACACTCCCACCTTCTCCTCCCACTTCCAAACACTCCCACCTCCCCCTCCTCTCCCACTCCCAAACACTCCCACCTCCCCTTCCACTCCTGAACACATCCACCACCACCTTCCCCTCCTTCTCCCTGGTCTGCATGACGTCAGCTTTAGTGAGGAGAGATGTTACTGGGTTTGGTGTGTGGTGTGTCTCTCGGTTCATATAAAACCCAAGGCCTGTGTATCGAGTGTATCCCCGGGGCTGTGTTGTATTGCATGCCATTGGAATACATCACTTGGGTCCAGCGGGGAAGAGACAGAGAGAGGGACGATTTTAGATTTTAGAATTTATATATATATATATATATATATATGTACAGTACAGTTGTATATATTCTTTAGGCTTCCCGGAACAATGACAAAATGCATATACAGCTACACTGAAGTGAGCAGTGGCGTGGTGTTGGTAAGTCATGAGTGAGTGATGTGGTAGGGTTGGGGTATTGTGTGAGAGCAGTGTAGGTGTGATGTGGGGTGATATTGTGAATGTACTGAAGACTGTGGTTAGTGTATAAAAGGTGAGGAAAGGAGTACAATGCTGTGTGTGTATGTGTGTGTAGACTTCACTATTTCACACAATATGTGTCTCTACATTACTTCAGGCTGTACAACTGTATAAATGTTGTTCGAAATATGACACAAAATTCCCACTATACAATATATGCAGGCCTGTACACTCATACAAATATATAATCCTAAGTTTTTCTTTGATTTCTGCAATGAAGATCTCAAAAAAAGTCAATTAATTCCACGTAAGAAATTATCAGCGCCCAATGAAAATTGTAATATATTTAATAAATATGAGTATTTAAATGGCACGTATATGATTTTAAAAATATCTATATATCATTTTCTGCCTTTGGTAGAATATCGTAAAAACTCGAATATTATCACACACATCGGTGAGGACAGTTACTCTACATTTACTACAAAGTCAACTATAGATATATCAACTGGCAAAACAATTATACTATTTACGATTGAAATAGTATTAGTATCCTACACAACATTTTCCTCAAAACAACAACATCCACAATAATTGCAACACTACCTCCATCTCCACCTTGCACTAGCATAACCAACAGGAAAACAACAACAACACTACGACCATCATCGGCAATATCAACAATTGTTGCAGCCTGTAGCTGCAACAATAACAAAACTATCACCACCACCTAAACGACCACCACCAACAACAAAAGCAACTGAAACAACAAACACACCCAGTACCTCACCATCACTTCTCCATATATATACTCTCACTAAACTTCTCCATATATATACTCTCACCAAACTTCTCCATATATATACTCTCACCAAACTTCACCATATATATACTCTCACCAAACTTCACCATATATATACTCTCACCAAACTTCTCCATATATAAACTCTCACCAAACTTCTCCATATATATACTCTCACCAAACTTCTCCATATATATACTCTCACCATCACTTCTCCATATATATACTCTCACCATCACTTCTCCATATATATACTCTCACCATCACTTCTCCATATATATATACTCTCATCAAACCATTCTTCGTTCCTCTAGTTATTGCAAGTACACTATTCCTCACCCTTCTCCACATCAACCATGACTCTTGGAAACTAAACCAGGCAATGAAGCTAAAGGGTATAATAATGTGTAGACCAAGGTACTGTACAGCCACACAACCACCCACAATATTAATTAAGTGCTGTCGTCTCATCAGCCAAGTCATGGTGAACTACATACACTTTACTGACTCGTGAAATGAATAATTGAGGAAAATTTATTACTGTTTGCCCACAAGGTATTATAATTTTTCCGAGATGTGAGATGTGTTTCTTTGATGACTATCCATTAAAATTATCCTTCAAGAAACATCCTGTGATAAGGAAAGGGTATGTGTGAAGCAAGGAGTATATGTGAAGCCCAGGATGTATAATAAAATGTCTAGAGGAGATGCGAAGTCACTATTAACTTCAGCAGAATTTCTACTTTATTAATAGGGCGTAATAAGCAGCTACTTCACCCTTAGATAAATAAACACATTACTGTACAGTCGGCGTCAAAAGTCGTGTCGCCACATCTGCCAAGTTATGAAATACTGTATGGGAATATAAGCTTCACAGGCTCGCAAACTGAAAACCAGAGAAGTATAATTGTTCTCCCCCCTGGATGGATGCTGTAATTCTGTATGGTGAATGTGTTTGTTAGATTATTATCCTTTTTGTTATCCTTCAAGAACCGTCGAGTGAGGCTACACTACTTTTGCCGCCGACTGTACATAACGATACAAAGACCTGTGGTTGATTCCTCTCTCTCTCTCTCTCTCTCTCTCTCTCTCTCTCTCTCTCTCTCTCTCTCTCTCTCTCTCTCTCTCTCTCTCTCTCTCTCCCAGTAATTGCTCCTCAAAGCCTTTTACAGCTACTTCTTTACACGACTCCTAGAAAGTAAATCAGGCGACATTATATGGAGAGGCGGGATTCAATTTTCCAGGTAATATCCAGGGAGTAGGCTGAGCTTCTCCCTTCATAAATTGAGTGACGATATTTGAAGGGCTTTTTCCCAATAACATATAGATTTTTTTATAGATTTTTAAATGGTATATATGTTGTGCATTGAATATTCAGTTTGCACATACATTAAGGGGGTGCGGGAGTAGGGGGACAGACTTTGGGGGGTTTGGGGGGGTCAGGGGGGTTTTGGGGGGTGCGGGAGTAGTGGGACAGGCTTGGGGGGGGGGTTAGGGGGGTGCGGGATTAGGGGACAGGCTTTCTACCTACCCCAAGCCTGTCCCCCTATTCCCACACCCCCCAAACCCCCCCTAAGCCTGTCCCCTACTCCCGCACCCCCTTAAGCCCACTGCTAGGTTGTCTGGAGTCGCTAAATAATAAAAGATAAACGGTATACACTCAATTAGTAGAGTCGAGTCGGCACCACCGCTAATCCTATCTACGTAATATGAGATTTATGATGATGGTGACATTATCTGACTTTAAGTTGACGCACATCCTTCATACAACCACTTGCTCATACGGCTGGGGGGAAATATTGGGTCAGATTACAGCATTAAGGTGGTAATTTTTTTTTCGTTACATTGGAGTGCCATGATTGCTCCAAAGTATGCCAGGAAACAGGACCATATGAACAAAAATAATGGTGTTCTGTTGCTTGGAGGAATCGGTTGCTCCAGATTTACCAACACAAAACTTCCCCCTTAACAAGCCATATTAGTTCATATTACCAAAGAGGAACTGAATCACATTTACGCCATATAGGTTACGTACGTGTCCTGGAAACACACAATCAAACTGGGTGGAACTCATGTGATTTTTATCCAATTTCGTTCTTGATATTTAATCCTTTCCTTTGATTAACGTCAACATCATACTTCCATCTCATTAAGATTAAATTAGAGAAGTCTTACGTAGATAATGAAATGAAGTGTTCAGTGTGTGTTGTTTGTTGCCTCGGAAAGTAATAGAATGGACAGTAGCCTAGTCTGATTAAGAGCTGTTGAAATAAAAGAGACAGAAGGAAAAAGCATCCATATTGTGTTTCTGAATTTGGTCTCTCAATATAAAATGATTTTAATTAAGAGAGATGTTAAAAAGAGAAACCGAGGAATGGTGGGTATTGAAAAGACCTGGCCGTAACCTGAAGAAAAGCGTAGAAAAAAAAATGTGATAAAAAAGGTCACGTTGAAATGAGAAAAGATTCAGTGAAATGGAACGGGATTTATATATGGTGACCTATGAGTGGATACACTGACTCCATGATAAATCCTAACTGTGATACTGCTAATTGGCACATACAAACTTTTACTGCATAAAGTAATTAGTTTACAAAAATATTGTAACTGAAAAAATATTCACAAATGATGCATGTATTTTTCAACCGGAGATAACGAAATGCAATTAACAGTAGAAAAAGCAAATAAGTTAATTGTTCGTATATAAAGACAACTAGATATTTTATGATGAAAACAAATTGACAACATTTTTATCTTTCACTTCCAGTAAGAGAGAAATTTTATTCTATACAAAGCACAGCCCTGGGTGGACCATTGGGGGAACTAAAGGATAAGTGGGTTTATATGTGGGTTTATATGCAAAGATATTTTATCCTGTTATATATTTATTTTTTATCATATATTATTGCTTCCCTTGTCTTTACGTTGGCAACTACAAACAACGATGGAGCATTTCTTATGAAAACACAATGCCAAAGTTAGTTTTGTAATCTTATAAATGTTTTCACCGAGTAGTTAACATAAATGTAATACTGTAGAACTTCCACATTTGGCAGGAATTTAAGTGTATATTACACATATTTTTATTAAATGTGTCCTTAGTAATTAGATTGGTCCGCTCATTATTATATTACAGTATCATTATGAAGATTTATAGAAAAGGTTCATTACTGGGACAAGATGGCTTTTCTCGGAAAATAAATCTCCTGGTTGTATTTGATTTTAGAGCACATTCATTATAAAGCCTATACCGGACAACCTAATGAATTTCGTGAAGTTGTTATTGCTAAGCCAACCTCGTTCAATTATCGAACATAACACCCTCCTTCCAATACTCTCAGCTTTCATCACTGCACCATGACAAAGAAATCATTACCTGTTCTATGCATGATATTATTCATATGATATACATAGTGTCGGTAACGACTGCAAGAAAAAATAAGATTATTACACTTAACATATTTTTCTATCACTTGCATTTGCTAAAGTCTATATTCAAGATCAATATCATGGTACCTAAAATTTGTACGATTTGTAAACTTTGGAGGAGAAATTTCATTCGAAAATGTGAATTCCTCTGTTTCAACATTTCTCCTCACGACTTCTTCAGAATACAACAGCAAAGAAAACTGCAGTATCCAAATAATGCCTGAAATCTGATAACACTTAACACTTCCTTATAAGACAATAAAAGATATTCCAATGTTACTCTTTAAGATTAAACTTTAAAATGTTTGTCTGTTTTGATCCAAAGTTGTAAAGTAGAGGTAAGTATAGAGATATAAATCCTCAGCTAAAGGTGAATTTAAACCATTGCACGAGTCATTACAGCAGGCCACCACACAAAGGGATTAAGCTGAGGACGGGAGGTAATGCGACCCCCACGTCCCTTGCGTCCTGAAAGTGATATTACTGCAGAGGACGACACTGGAGCCGCTTCCCTCACACCTAATGGTGGGAGGTAGCACCCAGCCCTGACACTGTGCCGGAAACTGTCTCGGCCCCAACCACCTCATAAAGCCAGCGTCACAATGGTCACATTTCTCCAAACTGGTCAAGGGAGGCTGGGGTCGTATAATCTCAGTCTTTAGCTTCACTCCTTGGCGTTTTCTATTTCTTACTGACATGTGTAGAGATGATAACACTTTAATATAACATAAACTAGAAGGAATTAATTGATGTAAGCTAAGCAGAACCTTTCGTCTGTAAATTTAGATTATTTGTATTTTCTCCTCTCAAGCGATATAGTCATTAGTTTATTTCATAACTTTTTATGAGAGTTAGTGTAAGTATTTCAAATGCGATTGTTATACCGTTTTATACTGTTGAGCAAGGTGGATTCAAGAAACCTCTTTCAAATTTGTACAATAATTTTCGGCCACGTTTTTCACTGCATAAAGCACAGAGACTTACGCTAAACGTGGATGCTTCACAATAGCTATACTGTATATGCAACACAATGAGTCAGCATACAAAACCACCACCTTGCATTACTTCCATATTACCAGCACTGAGTGGACAGAAATTATGGTTCATTACTGTTCCCGCTGGGATTACACTTCCCCAAGAGCTCACCCGTGTCCAATTTCTCTCAAAGCTTTTGAGCAATGTTTTTGTCCTTTACTCTGTCTTTAGAACTTTGCCAGTGACAAATTAATCAAACAGGTAAAAATAACATATCTCAGCAGTGGAAACTAAATATTGTCCGCATTTTTATGAATACCTTACTCAAATTAATTCTTTATGTAAAAAAAATTCTAAATTATTGATTTTGTATTTTCTTGAAGCCGAGTTAAAGTAAGTGTCAACAGAGAGACCATGAAATATCAGGGGAAAATATGCACAAGCGTTACAGTATTGTTAAGCAGGAGAGAGAGAGAGAGAGAGAGAGAGAGAGAGAGAGAGAGAGAGAGAGAGAGAGAGAGAGAGAGAATTACAGACAACACATGTGGCAGTGGTAGTAGAGGCGAAGCTGCTGACGGTAATGTTGGTGGTTGAACTGCATTGGTGGCAGGAATGATGATACAGATGGTGGTAAAAAAACGTGACGAGGGTGGTGGCACAGATGGTGTTGGGAGGGAAGATGGTGGCAGGAAATAAGGAATAGATGGCAGCAGGAAATGAGGTTAGGATCGTGGCAGGGATGGTGGTGGGAAACATGAAACAGAGGTTGGAAGGAAATGAGGCAAAAATGGTGGCAGTAATGGTGACAGGAATGGTGGCAGCGATGGTGAAATGAAATAAAGTAGAGATTGTTGCATGAAATTTGGCAAGGTTAGAGGCAGGGATGATGAAAAGAGGATGGAGAAATAGTGGTTGTGGAGGGTCTGTGAATATGAGTTTGCTTAAATGCAGGATGTATAAGCTTAGGTGGTGTACATGTGAGGTTGGAGGGATGGTGTTGTAAAGGGTAGGGAGGTAAGTGAATGGTGGTGTTGGGGTCAGGAAGTAGAGTTCATATAGAACAGGAAACAAGATAAAAATATAATAAATATGAGAATATATTACACAACAGGAGTCTCAAAGAGAAAGATGATCCAAAGATGATGAAGATTTATATATATATCACATTAATTGAATACACAATTATGAAAGAACACTGAAGAATTATGCTGAAAACTGAAAATAGCTAATGGAATGCATTACTCATTGACACTGCATTATCAGCTAATGATTATTAAAGTATTGATAATAATTACAATTGAAAGTCATAATGGTATAAACAATTTAGATAGAAAGAAAAAGCAACAGAAAGAAAATATAGCTAAAAGAAAACAAGCAAACAAGAAAGAAGAGCGTTCTGAGACCGTAAATCACCGCCATGGCTGATCATCCTGTAACCATTTATATACAAGGCCGAGTATCTTCATCAAAAATTGTAAAAGTCTATTAAGAACGTCACTAATATTTCACCTTCATTCTTAAAAAAAAAAAAAAAATCCTGGATCCAGGTCCAAATCCGGATCTCTCCCAAAGTCCTAGTTACCAGTCAAGAGACCCACCCACCTTTGGTAAGAATATCGTAATAATTTACAAATACCGTCAGACAGACAGACTCACACACGGATTTATAAATAACAAAAAAACAAGCAAAGCCACTAAGTGAAGGAAATGTCTTTGCTTCTGATGGAGTTTTCTTTGATTGCATAACAAGTTCAATTAAGGACCCTGTGATCGTGAATAATGCTTGGTGGCTTCTGATTCCTCCTGACTATGCCACGAAACAATGTCTTTATATATAGATGGTGTTTCGTGGCAATGTTTGAAGGACTCATTTATCTCCAATATTTTGACTACATCACAGGGTCCCTTAAATAAAACCATAGTAATGAAAGGCAGAGAGAAATAGAGAAGTTACTGAATAGATTACAAGATGGGATATTATAGTACTCAGATGCACCACTAACACAGCAGATGTCAACAAGGCAGGTTGGTGGTCGGTTGTGTGTGTGTGTGTGTGTGTGTGTGTATGCAGTCCGTGGCCAGAATACATTACACTCACTCTGACTCTCGTTGATCCAGGCTGGTGATAATGACGTTAACCTTCTCACAAACAGATAATTGTCAGTCGTTTGGGTTTCGAGGTTTGAAGTGTTCCTACAGAATAATACAACCGTTTGAAATGTCAACATAACCATTTCAAGTGCCAATACAACTATTTGAAATGCCAATTCCACCGCATATGGTCAATACAGCAGTTTGAAGTGTTCGTGCTGACTAATATAACCTTTAAAGTGTCAGTGAAACCGATTACAGTGTTCCTACAGCCTAATACAACTGTTTAATGTGTAGTACACTGATGCAATATGCTAATACAGTAAGCTAATTTAATTGGAAATACACTCGTTTGAAGTACAGATGAATACAATCGTTTGAAGTGCTGCTACAGATAAATACAATCAATGATACACACATCGTTTGTTATTTCTCTCCCTGCCTTTTCGTAGTTCAACCCTCTGATGCCGATAGAGGTTAATTAAATCCTCTGGCGAGATATTCTTTGCTTATTATGTAAAACGTACACCACTGTTTATGGGGTTAATTGATAAAGCTATGACTGGGAAATTCACTTGTGCTTACCACTGGAGGGCTACCGTACTTGTTCTTTCTATATGATACTGGGAAACAGACTATTTATTACTTAGGAATACGACTTTAGTTTGTGTTGTACTGCATATTTTGGGGAAGAAGTAGCCTTTTAATTTGTCGACAAATGATAATATTAAGGCTATCTGTGTCATAATAAAGTTTGGACAAATCAGAGGTACTCCAATTTGTCCCAATAAGAGGTAATAATACCTTAAAACCCCTGCCAGGCCAAACACGTGACAGCTTTGTTCTTGTTTGCCTAATGGCCGGATTTTCTTGCTAATGTGATGATTAACTACTTTTAACTTCATTGTACCAGCGTCAAAAACACTTTGTGCCGCGAAGCCAATAGAGTTAACCGGGTTTGCAGAGACTTGCCTCAGATGGGCAGAAACATTGAACTGGTGCGATTTTATCTCATTTTTTTTTTTATTTATATTTTGTATCTATTTATTCATTTATATATATATATATATATATATATATATATATATATATATATATATATATATATATATATATATATATATATATATATATATATATATATATATATATATATATATATATATATAATAATTATATATATATATTTTTTTTTTGCTACTGGGTCACGTATATCGTAGTAAAAATGGATAGGATTCCACTAGGCCTAAATGACTGTGTAGCCCAAGAAGGGGAGGAGATATATAGAGAGGAGGCACACCAAGCTTATAGTAAGACCAAGGGAGCCGCCAGTACGTTTTTTGGTGTAATTTGTCTTGAACTACATTAGATTTACTACCAAAAAATATTAAGTGAGGGAGCTAGTACGTTTCTGCCAGGTTAAAAAACTATAAATAATTGTAGTCACATTTTAAAACTGTATTAAACTTCATCTAGTAAACGAAATGTCCGGATATCAATGCAATAGAATCGAAAAAATCCTTGGAGAGTGGGTAAGAATTATGTCAGCAACTGCACCATCGGGTAAAAAGATTGAAGCCCTACACAATGGAAGACAATATTCGTGTCGTCTCTTTCTCCAATAACTACTGATATAAATTGAACCTCATTGAAACCTAACAGGCCACAGCTACATAACAGAAATCTAATGGTTTTCTGCCCATGAATTTTTTCTTTCGATACGTACTTCATATTGTATTGATCGAATCGCTGAGTGGTAAGAAACATAAATACTAATGAAGTTAAAACTGTTCTAACAATCTATATCCTACATTCACTTACAGGGATCAGTCAGCGTAGAAAAACACTCAAGCAGAGAAAAATGACAATCAGTGAATCTCATTCCCTCGCCTGATACAACCACTGAAAAGAGTTAATTCAAATGCATAGGCAATATATATCCCTTACAGTGCCACCTGTTTCACTCACTGATGGAAAAAACATCCAATGGACAATATACACTATAACTCGTTCTCGCATTTTTGAACATCAGTAAAGATTAATACTCATGCATAAACAATACAGTGAATTTTAAACAGAAGTGTGTAAAGCAAAATATCTCCCAATTTTCTCACCTGGTTCAAGCACTAAGTGAGGGTGGGATGGTGAGGGGTGGTAGGGGTCAAATTCCCCCCTGGGGGCACATAACTCTCCGTGCTTCATTGGGCTCCCCTTCCCCTGGTGGCTCCACGCCCTTACCTCCTGAAAAATGAGCCTGGTCTTAATATTTCGTCGTTGAGGTGGGAAGCAGGTCTTGGGGGAGAGGGTGATAAGAATGAAAGAAGAGAAAGCGATAAGGGGAGATATAGGCGAAGGAAGAGACAGCGATAAGAGGACGAAACCTGAGAGAATTTCTGGAGAAAGATTAAGGAAGACATAATGAAAAAAAATAATGACGGAAAAGCATTCATTAAAGGAGTAAGGATGATGCATCAGGAAAATTTATCAAGGTTAAAGAAGGCGAAGGTAAAGAGTAACCTGAAGTAGGCAAAGAAAATGACTGAATCTAAAACATGAAGAAATGTTTGAAAAATATCTATATGGATGAAGAGGGAGAATGGGACAAAAATAAGTAATATAATAGTTAGGAAAAGAGATATTAGAGGAAAGGGGCATCGGGAGAAACTGATGAAAATATTGGAGCAAAAAAATCAGGATAAAATAAGGGCGAAGGAAGATGGAGAATATTGAAATATTGTGAGAAAAGTGAAACGGGTTGATAAGAGTAGGCAAGGAAGTGAAAAGTGAAACGGGTTGATAAAAGTAGGCAAGGAATTGAAAAGTAATAAGGATGAAGGGGAGAGAAGGAAAGGAAAAGATATCGGATTGAAGGAAGGAAAAGCAAAATGAAGGATAACGGGTACACCAAGAAAAAAAAAAGACTAGATATATTAAAAAAGCTTAAGTTAATCGTGAACTGATGAAGAGATGGACGGGTAGACAAACACAAAGGATATGGAACAACATTCAGTGCTGACCTTTATGTATATATAATTGAATTGCATACACCTACACAGAGAGACACTAACAGGAACACAGTTGGTTGAGATTCCTCCAAACCCGCTCTCCAGAATATTGCATATAGACGCCTCACAGTGATTACACAATACACAAAGACAGTACCGGTATAATATAAACAGGAGAATCACTGTTAGTGAATCTATGCATTTCCAATAGAGTGGACCAGAGACATGTGGCCCAAGGCAATATTCTTGAAGGGAAGAATACGGGAACCAAGTTATTTAAAACTTCATTACTTCCAGAATTTTTATTGCTCTGGGAGGTGAAGGTGATTGTTGAGGGACAGTTTCAGCGTCGTCTTGTTACTGTGACTCACATACACAGTAACTAAAAGTAGTATCGCAATAGAGGGTCCGAAGAATGTGGAATTGAATTGAACCAGGCGAAGCAATATTCAGGTGTTTCGTCTGCCGTTTCTTGGTGTTTCCGGCAAAATCGTGCACAAGTTATATCTACTGAACGTAAACATGGATACACCATCCACTTACCAACACTATATTATACTTTTCTACCGAAATGTAGTGTCTCTGAATATATTAGATTTTTTTTTTTTTTTTTTTTTTTCATTATTTGCCTACAGAAAATTTAACGATACTTTTTTTTTTTTCTACTGGTCGCAAATATACACACACACTCTACCAAAGCAATAAAAAATATCCAGTGTACTCTTGCTGTACCCAGACAAACGCTCACACAGACTCACACAGACTCACACGCATCCACACACAAACCACTCCATCACTGTGAGACAGACAGTAATTCTATTGCTCCTGCCTCGACTTGCATCACCTCCCCCCCTGCCTCACACTCCTCTACCCTGCCTCCACCTACCTTCCTCCTGTCACTCATTTGCCTCCCTCTGCCTCCTCCTGCATCCCTTTCCCTCCCACTCTCCTCACCTTTCCTACCCTGCTTCCTTTAGTGCCTACTTCTACCTCCCCTTTACCTCCCCCTTCCTAATAGTTGCCTTCCCTGTCTCCACCCAGCCTCCTTTCCCCCCCTTGCCTCTCCTGCCCTCCTTTACCTCTCCTCTCCTTCACCCGGGTTTCCCATCCTCACTACGCTTCACTTAGTAATTAGTCCTTCCCGCTTTCCCTTCCTTCTCCATCACCTCCTGTCCGGCCCCGTCACCAGACTTCACACTGTCTCCTTTGCCTTACCATGTCACCCTAATTCGCTACTCGTCACAGCTATGCCTAACCTTGCCTTCTACATCCTGTTCATCACAATCCCAGACTTTTATCATCGTTACCATGTCACTCCTGTTTACTCCTGTCCACGGTCCTGTCTCTCCTCTCTCGCCCTTCCTCTGCATGACTTCCTCTTCCTGCTTCCCATGACTCACCTTGCCTCTATTTCCTACCCTGCCTTCCCCTACCACTGTCCGCCTGGCCAGCACCTGAGCGGCGTGATCAGGTCGACAAGGCTGCCACAAATCCTCCATTACTGAGAGCTTTACCGGCCTTCTGCTGGCTCCTGTTGTTGTTGTTGTTGCCTCACCCAGTGTTGACCTCAGTGTTGTAGACTTGTGTTACGGGTTAGTGTTTTATGGATGTAACCTACGCCAGTGTTGCATGTTGAGGTTTGGTATAGATAAGACTAGGGCTAGCTGGTTGTCCTGTAGGTTCGTAATACAGGACAATATATTCCCGGTTTGAAGTGCAGTGAGAGACAAAAGTTGTGTCCACAAAGCGAGTGAAAACATCTGGTAAATAAAGAACCCTTCAGCCTCGGTTTGTCGATGTGTCCTGGGTTTTTGTGTGGTTCGTTGAGTGTTATTAATTACGAATATCATAAAGACGACGGCATGACTTTTATCTTTCCTGTACGAGTACCGTTGCTGTTGCATATCAGTTCATCCAGGTTTGTGTTGAAGGTTATGGTTAATAGGCCAGGACTTTCTGGTTGGTTTGCCAGGCCATAACAAAGGTTATTTTGGCCGGACTTGTAATGTTTATTGCTTTGTATTGCCTATTCGGTCATCAGACTACAGTAGCAACAAACAGACATAAACAAAGAAAGGAAAGGAACAACAACTACGAAATCAACAACAACAATAACAATGACAACAACCATAGCTGCAACAACAACAGCAGCAACACGAGCCGGACCCAAACCCAACTCGCTCTCTCTCCCGCCTTACAAGTTTCCCTGACCAATATTGAATTTCTGGCGGAAACTTTGAACCAAATTACTTCCTCTTGATGGACCATTTCGGCGTGTCGCTCTCGCCTGCCTAAAGTGGAACTGTTAGAGAGGCGGTAAGTACTCGAGCCAAGGAAGGGATGTGGGGATTGCAGAACCTCTCGTCTTAAAGGGGTATAAAATCTGTTCTGGGAGGAATTAAGAGTTGACGCAGCTCTCCAGTTTGAGGGAAATATTAGCTCGCCATCTCCTTCACCACAAATGGCCCTCTTAAGCTCTTTCATTTTGTGGTGCTTATCCTAATGGGTGTCGTGTAATCCATGGTTGAGCATAAATTAGTCAAGTGAACTCCCACCGTTACTAAGTTAAGTCTTGTGTGGTTATTCCTGCTTTACTGATCGTCACACCCTCAAAGTAATGTTAAATATCTTAATCTGCTCCATCGTGTGCAGTCAATGGATTTTGTGCTGAATATTAGCCGTACACAGACTCCCAAACATTGGTTTATACAAGCCATTAGAGTGAACGACAGTCATTAAGAGAGACAATACAAGGGTTTGTTGCCCTTAACCCTCTTGATAAATGAGCATCTCTGTTCACTATTTCGTAAAGC
>JAWQEG010006951.1:7500-20000 GCA_033782935.1 Petrolisthes cinctipes
ATTCCTCCTGACCATACCACGAAACAAGCTCCTTCCATTTAGGTGGTGTTTCGTGGCAATATTTGAAGGACTCATTTACCTCCAATTTTCTGACTACATCACAGGGTCCTTAAGGGGTAAAGTACAGTACAGTGTTGGCAAATCTGGAGCTAATGATTCCTCCAAACTATTCCAAGCAACAGAATACCATTATTTTTCTCCATCCATCTGGTCCTGTTTCGTGGCATACTTTGGAGGAATCAAGGCACTCCAATGTAACAAAAGTGAAGTACCCCCTTATTAAGAGTGAACTTTTTTGTTTTATTTATGTGAATACCGTCCCTATTGAAGAAGGCAAAAGGTGTGACGTAGCACGAATTAAAGTAACAACAACAACAGCAACAGTGTGTGTGTGTAATAATAATAATAATAATAATAATAATAATAATAATAATAATAATAATAATAAAAGAATAATAATGTGTGTGTGTGTAATAATGATAATAAAATAATAATAATGTGTGTGTGTGTGTAATAATAATAATAAAATAATAATAATGTGTGTGTGTGTGTAATAATAATAATAAAATAATAATAATGTGTGTGTGTGTGTGTGTGTGTGTGTGTGTGTGTGTGTGTGTGTGTGTGTGTGTTACTGAAAAGCAACCCGGAAAGAAGCATCGAGGCAGAAAGAATAGAACTACTCTTTCTTCAGACTTGTGGTAAATACTGTACGGTATATAGACAAGTTATTGTTGTTGTTGTTATGGTTGTTATTATTGTTACTGGTTATAATATAGACGACTCCAACATCCTGGTGGTGACTTGTTATTGATATTGTTATTGTGACTGTAACTTGTGACGTTATTGTGATGGTAACTTGTGACGTTGTTATTGTGACTGTAACTGGTGACGTTGTTATTGTGACGGTAACTGGTGACGTTGTTATTGTGACGGTAACTGGTGACGTTATTGTGACGGTAACTGGTGACGTTGTTATTGTGACGGTAACTGGTGACGTTATTTTTGTGACGGTAATTTCTTAGTCATAATATTTTTACAGACGCTGTATATGAGTAATGGAGGTAATGTCGATACAGGATACAGGAAGGAAAGGTGACGATGAGTGAGTGAGTGGTCTCAAAAGAACCCCAGGGAGGGAAAATGTATTCTGCTCTCACTACACCTTAAAAATGTTGTCACGAGGAGAAATATTGTGGTGTTGGTGAAGTGGAAAGCGACCTGACCTCTCTAATGTGTGTGTGTGTGTGTGTTTGTATGTATGTTTTTTTTTATTATTATTATTATATATGGTACCGTTTTTTTTTTTTTTTTTTTTTTTTTTTTTTTTTTTTGTTTGAGTGTGTTTTCCAGAATTGATGAGGGAACTTTGATGATGTAGTAAAAACTCTTTAGATTTGTGTAGCTATGCTGTAGGTTAAGCGAGGTTGAAGCCAGATTTTTCCGACTCGGTGGAAATAAATGTGTGATGAACATGTATCGCTCAGATCACTGCTGGGACATTATAGCCTCTTTTTTAATCATGGATTGGATATACACAAATTTTATATTATACGCTTATATGTTCGCCTCGCTTCGACCCCATGTAACCTAACACAGGCTAGGAAGTGAGGGATGGTTGAGAAGTAACAGAGAAGAGTGATAGTGACGGGTGTTTTGTGAGGAATGGTGGTAAAGTCGCCACCACAATCCCTAACCCACTTGATTAAGGGGGAAGTTTTTTTGTGTTGGTAATTTTGGAACAACTTAATCCTCCAAACTATTCCAAGCAACAGAACACCATTATTTTTGCTCTTCTGGTCCTGTTTCCTGGCATACTTTGGAGGAATCAAGGAGCTCCATTGTAACAAAAGCCTTTAAGTCGAAGCCCAAGATCTGAAGCAGGCTGTTTCTGGACGACAGCCCACCCAAACTATCACTAGTACACACGCATTTCAAACCAATGGAGGCTTTGGGTGGGCTGTCGTCCAGAAACCGCCTTCACCAGATCTCATGTTTCGACTCCAGTGGGCTAGGCAATGTGATGCTCGACTGTACAGGGAAGGTTTTAGCCACACACACACACACACACACACACACACACACACACACACAAGGATAACGTAACGGTGATATTTATTGGTCACTGTATCAGCCACATCTTTATTTATGTCAAGGATTTGTGAGCGACCTGATGTAGAGGTGGAGAGATGATGGAGAGTAGAATTACAAGGCCAATTTGATAATCACACATGTACGGTCACCCTAAAGAAGTTTGGGAATCAAATCCCTATGTTAAAAATGAGGTTTTAATTGAACAGGATTGTGTGTGAATTCCTGCTTATCCGAATACCGTACATGAAAGTATCCCATTGTCCACAACTCTTCCTATATCGCTGCTAAGATGTATGTATCAATTATAATTATGTTATGATATAGTTTTTATCGTCATCTATAAGCTGATTTATCCTTCCACAACCAAATTCCTTAAATGATCTCACCTGTTGTCCCTCACACACCCACACGGTAGTCACACACACAGTGTTACCAAAGTAACAAGACCTGTACTTGTAAGTGAAGTTTATAGGTTGATGTGGAACTACTGTTGAGGATTGATTGATTGATTGATTTTAGGCGCCGCAACAGTGAGGTCATATAGCCTAGTGCCAGAAGGAAGTTATAGAGAGGTGAGACAGCAAGCAGGAAGGAAATGGAAAGAAAAGAGGGACAGTTGAAGAACTGAAATGGAGTGACTAGGGCCGAAGGGGCGCCAAAACCCTTTAAGTATTGCCCACATCACTACAGGCAATATCCTGAGGAGGGTAAAAGGGTTACTGGTGGAATGTGTCACAAACTATGTCAATGACTGTTTATACCATAATATTATGTATCTGTACTTAGAGTGGCTGTACATGGTATTTTATTTTCTAATTGTATTTTTTCTCTGTTTCAGGTAAATGCCCGTGATGTTAATGTAAGAATTCGTGTTCCGTCCTGGCGTATGCAGGCCAGTCGTGTCGTAAGTTGATCTCAAAAGTTTCATAGTTTTCTCTTCTTCCTCTATTATGTTCCTCAATCATACACGACCCTGTTTTTGACTGTGCATATCATAATATCGTACCGTATATAATTCTCGCATTTTATTTTGCTTTCATTCTTTCACCTCACTACCGTCCTGACTTTGATTACATACAGGGTGTCTCACGAGTTATGGCGGACCACCTGTAGGGAAATGAAAGTTTATGCATTTCTAACAAATCACAAAATAGTATATCTAAATTCTGCCAGGTATGTTGTCTCTGCATCTCACCCCAAAGTCACTACTCACAATCAATCCCTTCAGCCAACCACCCTCTCTCTCACTTTTGTCGTTTTATCCCACACTTGGTTTTCCATCCTGATTCCAATTCTAAGCAATAAATAGTATATAAAATTCTGCCATGTATGTATGTCTCTACTCCTTACCCTTAACATTCACTACTAACACACAATCCCCTCAGTCAACCACCCTCTCTCTCACTTTTATCATTTCATCCCACACTTGGTTGTCCATCCTGCTTTCAATTCTAAGCAAAAAATAGTATATAAAATTCTGCCATGTATGTATGTCTCTACTCCTTACCCTTAACATTCACTACTAACACACAATCCCCTCAGTCAACCACCCTCTCTCTCACTTTTGTCGTTTCATCCCACACTTGGTTTTCCATCTCCTGGGTCCATTTCGAAAGTCTTCCCCTCCGCACCCCAGTACTCCAATCATGCCTTTTTCTCTCCGCCGTGACCACTAGCTACTCTCCCCTTTTCAAAGCCTACTGTTCCTTTCCTTTCCATCTAGCTAGACAATTTTTTTTCAGACTTATATTGCTACTGCTACACCTCTTCATTATGACACCTTCCTTGCTCCGTGGAAAAAGCTGTGTCCCTTTTTACTGAGGTGGAAAGAGCTGTGTTGTTTCTCTTTATACTGTGGTGGAAAGAGCTGTGTGTCCCTCTTTATACTGTGGTGGAAAGAGCTGTGTGTTTCTCTCTACTCCAGTGTGGGTACTGAGGTTGAATGCCAAGGAAATGAGGTCTTTCCTGGGGTCGGGAATTTTACTGCAGGTCGGGTACTTACTTTACTGTTCTTTACTTCTGTTCGGGTACTTTACTTCTCATTACAGGGTTCGGGTACTTTATACTACTCTTAACATACTGCGGGTCGGGTACTTTACACTTTATTACTGGGGTCGGGTACTTTACTGCTCTTAAATACTGCTGGTCGGGTGCTGAGGATGGTTGGGTGGATGGCAAGGAAGGAAATGAATGAGGTCTGGTCTGGTCCAAGTTTGCTGGGCTCTGGGGGATCTCTAATTGTGCTGTTTGTACCTGTGTGTATTTTTGTGTTGGGTTACCTGAAGTTATAATGGGATGAGGATGAGGCCGAGGGAAAGGGAGATTGACTGACTGACTGACTGACTGACTGACTGCGACACTCATAATACAACACCTTCATTGTAATACCAATCTTAATACCACCAATCATAATATCAACTTTCAGAATAATACCAATCATAATATCAACTTTCAGAATAATACCAATCATAATATCACCTTTCAAAATTCTACCAATCATAATACCACTAATCATAATATCACCTTTCATAATAATAATAATAATAATAATAATAATAATTCCCATCATTAGACCACTACCAGCCACAATGAAGTGTTTGGTGAGTGAAGCCATAATTCACTGATTCAACAATACTCTCTGAATCACTTACCGGTATATCCGCATTGTTTACAAAATCATATAAAAAAAACATTGACCTATAGCATCTGTATCATGTGAGCCAACCAGCCAGCCAGCCAGCGGGGTTGGTAGGGATTACGAAACACATTACCTCTGTCTGTAGGTATGTATAGTTGCCCACAGATAAAGCTGGTACGCCTCGCTTCTTGTGAGGTACGGTAGCTACAACAGGAAGGAAAGTGAGGAAAAGTTATAGTTAGTTGACAAGCAGACAGTAATAATATTTTACTGTCTGCCTGTCAAGAAACTACATAATTATTTTGTTCACTTTCCTTCCCTTTGTAGCCACCTCACAAGTAACCAGCCATACCAGCTTCATGTGTGACCAATTGTACGTGATTCAAAGTGTGTGTCAGGTATATAGCAAGTGATTGGTGTAAGTGAGGTAGTGCAGCAGTTTTGTTGGTGAATCTGAAGCAAATGATTCCTCCAAACAATTCCAAGCAACAGAACATGCACCACACGTCAAAACACCATAATATTTGAAGCCATATATAACACAGTGTAAGCCATATATATAACACAGTGTAAGCCATATATATAACACAGTGTAAGCCATATATATAACACAGTGTAAGCCATATATATAACACAGTGTAAGCCATATATATAACACAGTGTAAGCCATGCCATGACCTTTGTTATTGCACCACTGGCAGTAATAATTATGCAGCCTCAGTAATGCAACAGCAGCATTGCCGTCATAAATAAATCGAGTACTGGCAGTGAAAATAAAATATATAGGCACTCAATTCAGTCTTTACATCTTTTTTTTTTATTATTATTATTTATCATCACACAGTAATATCAGTTTTTCTGTCCTACTTAAGAGGCTAATTCACTTTTGTTACATTGGAGTGCCTTGATTCCTCCAAAGTATGCCAAGTAACAGGACCATATGAACAAAAATAATGGTGTTCTGTTGCTTGGAATAGTTTAGAGGAATCAGTTGCACTAGATTTGCCAACACTGTACTTCCTCCTTAAAAATAATAAATGAATATACATAACCTCTAGAGTGACAATATACAAAAACCTTTAGGCAGTAATTATCTAACATATTTAATAAGGATTAGTCATTCAAAACAGGAATTTAACCCTGATGGTGAATACAACTTTTATCATTAATTACGCTCCTTGAATCATCTGGTAACAGTGTATAATGATAAGAATAATGATAAGAATAATGATAAAAATAATGATAACAATAATAATAATAAGAATAATGATAACAATAATGATAAGAATAATGATAACAATAATAATAATAATGATAAGAATAATGATAAAAATAATGATAACAATAATAATAAGAAGAATAATGATAAAAATAATGATAACAATAATGATAAGAATAATAAGAATAATGATAAAAATAATGATAAGAATAAAAATAATAATAATAAAAATAATAATAATAATAATAAAAATAATGATATAAATAATTGTAATAATGATAAAAATGATAATAAAAATAATGATAATAATAATAATAACCTGCCTCAACTCAACCTATGTTTTGCTTTTCCCAGAGTATTTTTTTTTTCAAAGTGTTTCGAGCAGATCAGTCTTTCAAGGTGTTACAAAGAGGAAAGTGTGTGTGTGTGTGTGTGTGTGTGTGTGTGTGTGTGTGTGCGTGTGTGCAGAAGAAATTTTGTTGCAGATGATGGAGTACTTTCTTGTGTGTGTGTGTGTGTGTGTGTGTGTGTGTGTGTGTGTGTGTGTGTGTGTGTGTGCAGAAGAAATTTTGTTGCAGATGATGGAGTACTTTCTTGTGTGTGTGTGAGTGTGTGTGTGTGTGTGTGTGTGTGTGTGTGTGTGTGTGTGTGTGTGTGTGTGTGTCCAGAAGAAAACTGTCCCAGCCACATTCCCTTCCAAGCACTGCCTTTTTTTTTTTTTTTTTTTTTCTGGTTAACATTGCAATTCGTGTGTGGATGTGTTGACCATTAATTTTGTCCTTTCTCCTCCACTGATCAGACACACCATCACGTAAAGTGCAACACACCTTAAGGGGGAAGTTTTGTTTTGGTAATTCTGGAGCAACTGAATCCTCCAAACTATTCCAAGCAACAGAACACCCTTATTTTTGCTCTTCTAGTCCTGTTTCCTGGCATACTTTGGAGGAATCAAGGCACTCCAACATAACAAATAAGAATTACCACCTTAGGGACCCTGTGATCGTGTATGAAAAGTGGAGGCTTCTGATTCCTCCTGACCATGCCACGAAACAAGCTCATTCTATATAAGTGATGTTTCGTGGCAGTATTTGTAGGACCCATTTATATTCAATTTTCTGACCGCATCACAAGGTCCTTAAAAAAGTGCTTCACACACTACAATGTAAGTGTGTGTGTGTGTGTGTGTGTGTGTGTGTGTGTGTGTGTGTGTGTGTGTGTGTGTGTGTGTGTGTGTGTGTGTGTTGTTACGGGAAATATTTTTGTTCCGTTTCTAACATAGGCAAAAATGTCACTGATATCAATTGTTACCGGTATTTCTTTTGAAGGTTATTAACAACAAAAATAATGGTGGCCTGTTGCTTGGGATAGCTTGGAGGAATTAGTTGCTCCAGATTTACCAACAACACACTACTACTACCACCATAAAGTACAATAGGCCATCGATATAATATTATTAAATTTAGCACTGTCGTTTTAACACAGGCTCTGTAAATTGCATGGGGCCGATTCCACAGTGGCTTTGGTTTGTTATGATCCTCCCCAACCAACCACACTTATCAGTCATAGTAATTATATCCAAGAAACTCAGTATCCATATCCACGAAATCTGTCAGGTAGTTCCATTATTACCATAGTTTCATAGTGGAGTCATCAAATTCGTTAAATAATTCATTCATGAGTCATTTACAAAGTTTCTTTCGTTAGGGTGCTTGCAAACCAAAACAAACCACTGTGGAAGCGGCACTGTGGAAGCCTGGGTAAACATTTGGTGGTCTTCAGTGTGTGTGTGTGTGTGTAAAATGAAGTGGTGGGTAATGTATAACAGAAGCCTGGGTAAACATTTGGTGGTCTTCAGTGTGTGTGTGTGTGTATAAAATGAAGTGGTGAATAATGAATAACCGAAGCCTGGGTAAACATTTGGTGGTCTTCAGTGTGTGTGTGTGTGTATAAAATGAAGTGGTGGGTAATGTATAACAGAAGCCTGGGTAAATAATTGTTGGTCTTCAATGAGGGACTGGTGTTTAATGAAATGGTGGATTCGAGAGATTTTGTCATTGTATATCGAGGATCTACAGTAGCCTATGTCTAACACCTTCCACCTCTTTAGACGTCCATATAGAGTTGTTATAGAAGTGTAGTCGAGTTATAAATATAGGACAGGTGTTGTGGTTGTGTTGGCAGTTCATTACGAGTTACGATATTATGCTTGATGTTAATAATGACGTGTTCCAGGGAGGTAATTAATTCCCTTATGGAAAACAAACAAACAAACAAACAACAACAACAAGCCTTTTAACTGTGACCAACCATCCATTAGGGTAATATAATTCTCTGTTGATGAATACATTAATGCACTAATTATCCCCTCTGGTATTTTTCATTATTTGATTAATTAATATTCCGAGTGAAAATGGACCACGACCCATTAAATGCATATTATACTTTGCCAACCACCAACTCAACATAAGGTGTTTTTTTTTTTTTTTTTTTTTTTTTTTTTTTTTTTTTTTTTTTTTTGTACATTGGAGTGCCTTGAATCCTCTAAAGTATGCTAGGGAACAGGACCAGAAGAGCAAAAATAATGGTGTTCTGTTGCTTGGAATAGTTTGGAGGATTCAGTTGCTCCAGATTTCCCAACACAAAACTTCCCCCTTAAGGACCCACGTGATGTAGTCAGAAAATTGGAGGTTAGTGAGTCCTTCAAATATTGCGACGAAGCACCAACTATATGGAAAAAGCTTGTTTCGTGGCATATAGTCAGGAGGAATCAGAAGTCCCCAATTCTTTTACACGTTCACAGGGTCCTTAAGGGGGAAGTTTTGTGTTGGTAAATCTGGAGCAACTGAATCCTCCAAACTATTCCAAGCAACAGAACACCATTATTTTTGTTTTTTCTGGGCGTGTTTCCTAGCATATTTTGGAGGAATCATGGCACTCCAATCTTGAAATTTCTATGACTTTCCTGTCGTGTGATGACTTAATAAGTATTTGTCACTGTCAGGCTGAAGTGAATAAGTGAAAAGTGTTACTCATACAACTAGTGAAAGTAGCCATACTTTATTTTTATGATGCACGATATAGCAACATAAAAAATGCTGTCCTTGTCAACAGAACAGGACTGCAAACATGTCGTCCCACTCTTATTTCGTTAGTGACACACATGGGGGGCGGACCGTCAACTAAACTACAACACACCAATCATTTATAACCCTGAATTTTTCCCTAAATATACGAGACGGAACTTCCTCCATAAGTCAGTCAGCAGAAATGTTAAAGGGATGGTATGCCTTTATATATACATTATAGTGTAGCTACAATTAAATATCCACCGACGACACTTTCCTTCCATCGTAGTAAATATCTTGGTAATAAAGAATAACACGTGTTGATTTTGTAGCACCTCATAATAATAATAATTGAGGGGGTTGAGTTGACGTAAGGTGTTGTTGTAAGATTATAGTTTGATATGATAAAGAACAACACGTGTATGATTTTGCAGCACCTCATAATAATAATAATTGAGGGGGTTGAGTTGACGTAAGGTGTTGTTGTAAGATTATAGTTTGATATGATAAAGAACAACACGTGTATGATTTTGCAGCACCTCATAATAATAATAATTGAGGGGGTTGAGTTGACGTAAGGTGTTGTTGTAAGATTATAGTTTGATATGATAAAGAACAACACGTGTATGATTTTGCAGCACCTCATAATAAATAATAATTGAGGGGGTTGAGTTGACGTAAGGTGTTGTTGTAAGATTATAGTTTGATATGATACTGATTTATTTGCACGATGGAAGGAAAGTGTCGGTGGTTATTTGATTGTGGCTGTACATAGTTATTCCTCCAAGGTACATATGTCAGGAAACAGTGCTAGAATAACAAACAATATCAATAATCATGGTGGCCTGTTGTTGTTTGGAATAGTTCAGAGGAAACTTCAACAAGACCTGGATACAAATTTTGGATTGCGAGTGTACAGTACACATGCACAAAATTATACACAAGAGGAAATGTGTGAGAGACAAGCCAAGCATATAAGAGGATATGAGTTAAGGGGGAAGTTTTGTGTTGGTAATTCTGGAGCAACTGAATTCTCCAAACTATTCCAAGCAACAGAACACCATTATATTCGCTCTTCTGTTTCTGTTTCCTAGTATACTTTGGAGGAATCAAGGCACTCCAATGTACCAAAAAAGAATTACCACCTTAAGCATCTTGTCAGCAGTGTGTTGGTCCAGTGTTTCTTCAGCTGCTGAGTGCCGTTGGAAACACACATAGTTTTGGGCAAGAATGGTTAGGTTTGGTTAAATTAGGTTAGGTTAAATTAGAATAGATTAAATTAGATTATGCTAGGCTAGGTTGAATTGGGCTGGGTTTGTTCAGGTTAGGGTGAGTTTTTTCAGGTTAGGATAGGTTAGGTTAGATTAGGCTAGGTTGAATTGGGCTGGGTTTGTTCAGATTAGGCTGGGTTTGTTTTGGTTAGGTTAGGTCAGGCTAGGTT
The DNA here is from genome assembly GCA_033782935.1 of Petrolisthes cinctipes. Classification (NCBI taxonomy): domain Eukaryota; kingdom Metazoa; phylum Arthropoda; class Malacostraca; order Decapoda; family Porcellanidae; genus Petrolisthes; species Petrolisthes cinctipes. Next base: position 17,958 of record JAWQEG010006951.1, read on the forward strand.
AGAGATTCGTAACGTTATGCTAGGTTGAATTGGGCTGAGTTTGTTCAGGTTAGGTTAGGTCAAGCTAGGTTAGAGATTCGTAATGTTAGGTCAAGTGAATAATTAGTAAAAGAAGCAAAACATAGGAACAATGGAGAGACGTCTACCTGGCATGGATTAGATCAGGTCACATCAGGTCAAGTTAGATTAGGCATGGATTAGATCAGGTCACATCAGGTCAAGTTAGATTAGGCATGGATTAGATCAGGTCACATCAGGTCAAGTTAGATTAGAATATATTATCTTAGAGAGACAGAGAAAAGGGACGAAAGAATATATATTTAACATTGAATAAAGGGGAGAACATTAAGAAAAGTATGATAAACACAAACACACAAACAAACAAACAAACAAACAAGGGCAAGTGATATGAGAGAGAGAGAGAGAGAGAGAGAGAGAGAGAGAGAGAGAGAGAGAGAGACTGACTGGATTGGTGGTAGTGTAAAGTTACAGTAGAAAAAGCCCAGGTAAAAATGCCATAGGGAGGAGGGGAGACAGATGGGTGGAAGTGAAAGATAGGACATATGAGAGAGAGAGAGAGAGAGAGAGAGAGAGAGAGAGAGAGAGAGAGAGAGAGAGAGAGAGAGAGAGAGAGAGAGGGAGGGGGGGGGGATATTGTAGATTTTTTGGAGAGAGAGAGAGAGAGAGAGAGAGAGAGAGAGAGAGAGAGAGAGAGAGAGAGAGAGAGAGAGAGAGAGAGAGAGAGAGAGAGAGAGAGAGAGAGAGAGAGAGAGAGAGAGAGAGAGAAGGGGGGGGGAGGGGAGGGAGAATAAAATAAAATTAATAATAAAAGTGAGATGAAGAGAACAGCCACCTCCCCCCCCCCCACCCCCCCTGACACACGTGCTCTAGGCTACTCCAAACTATTCCAGGGCACAACAACAACAGCAACAACTTTTTCCTTCAACATAGAATACCGTACGTAAATTAAGTCAGGGATATGTACAGTCACGAGCACTAGTAAGTATCCAGGTGTGCTTCGAATACCTAGCTAGAGACAGTAAATAAATACACAGTAAGATCTCCGTTGGAATTACTTCGTTGGTGAATGGAACTGTTCAAAGCTTCAACCATACCTGTATACTTATCAGTGCTCGTGACGGTACTGAGTTCGAAAAAGTGAATATTCCAAACCATTCTCAACGTTGACAGAAGTTTAGAAGACTCACTTTTTTTTCTTTATTTTTTAATATTTGCTTCTTACTTCTCTACCCTCTCCTTTCTTTTTATTATTTCTGTATCTTTATTCTTCGTTCCTTTCTCTGTAATATTTCTGTATCTTTATTCTTCGTTCCTTTCTCTTTAATATTTCTGTATCTTTATTCTTCATTACTTTCATCCCTTCAGCCTCTCTCTTCTACACTATGTTTTCTTCTTCAGTCCCTTTCATGTGATGTCCCTTCCCTCCCTACATCCTCTTCCTCTGTTCTCTGTATCTATATTCTTTGTCTCTTAACAGTCTCCATATTTCACTTTTCTTTTTCGTTTCGTTCCCTACTTTCTGATGCCCACTCTATTTTCTCGTCTCAATTTTCTTCACACCTCGTTAGCTTTCTTTCTTCAGCCTTTCTTCTTCATTTCCCAACATGCTTACTTCATTCATTCTTGTACAGTCGGCAGCATAAATTCGCGTCCATATCATGTACGGTACTTAATATTGCTAATATGACCAGATAGTTGCATTCTGAACCCGTTTTTATTCCAACAACATACGTAATTTACCATATGAGAACTATATATGTCATCTCTGTATTAAAATTGTATTACAACATCATGATAGCTAATACATACGTAATTTACCATATGAAAACTATATCTGTCATCTCTGCATTAAAATTGTATTATAACATTACTATAGCAAATACATACATACGCAGGTGCAAATAAAGCGAACTTATGTTGCCGACTGTACCTCTCGTCCCTTTACTCCGCACTTGCCTCTCTTTCCTTCGCTTCCAATCGTATGTTTTTTTCCATCTTTCTGGCACCATGCACTCTGAGTCA
>JAWQEG010006951.1:25000-27802 GCA_033782935.1 Petrolisthes cinctipes
TTATAATACAACAACAACAACAACAACTACTACTACTACTACTACTACTACTACTACTACTTCAACTACAACAACAACAATAACAGCAACTACATCAACAACAACAACAACAACTAAAACAACTACAACAGCAACTACTACTACTACTACTACTACTACTACTACTACTACTACTACTACTACTACTACTACTACTACTACTACTACTACTACAACTACAACAATAACAACTCTATCAGTCGAAATCAGAAAGGGTGTATATGTGGTGGTGGTGGTGGTGGTGGTGGTGGTTGGAGTGAATGGTTTTAATCAGAAAGGGATGGGAAAAGTCATATTGGTAGCGGCGAGTTGTGGGACCACCTTAGAAAGAGAGACTGGGGCCCTAGATAACACACACACACACACACACACACACACACACACAACACACACACACACACACACACACACACACACACACACTGGCACTAGATAACACACACACACACACACACACACACACCACAGCTACTGGTGGATTAATTCAAGCTGCCTTTTGGGGACCTGGCCACCAATTACACTAGACTCGCAGGACAAAGATGTAATCCATAGTGTGTGTGTGTGTGTGTGTGTGTGTTTTTTTTTTTTTTTTTTTTTTTTTTTTTTTTTTTTTTTTTTTTTTTTTTTTTTGCTGGCTAGGTGGATGGATTTGACTCGTGTGAATGAGAAGGTGTGTAGTCCTGATTTTACAAGAAGGGAATAATAGTAATGATGTAGTACCGGTAATTAAATGATCTATAGTGACGAGAAAGGTTGAGACTATATATATATATTTTTTTTTTCATATCCTGCTGACAGACAAACATTTTAGCGAAGATCAACAAACGGATGCGAAAACATTACCTTATCTTTGTTTTTCATTCTCTTGTTAAGGACCCTGTGATCGTGTATGAGAATTGGAGGCTTCTGATTCCTCCTAACTATGCCATGAAACACGCTCCTTCCATATAGGTGTGTGTGTGTGTGTGTGTGTGTGTGTGTGTGTGTGTGTGTGTGGTGTGTGTTTCGTGGCAATATTTGAAGGACTCATTTACCTCTGATTTTCTGACTACATCACACACAGGGTCCCTTAAGGTGGTATATAATTCTTTTTTGGTACATACATTGGAGTGCCTTGATTCCTCCAAAGTATGCTAGGAAACAACAGGACCAAATGAACAAAAAATAATGGTGTTCTGTTGCTTGGAATAGTTTGGAGGAATCGGTTGCTCCAGATTTACCAACACAAAATGTCCCCCTTATTGTGACAGCTGATTAGGTCTATATTGGCAGTGCCTTTGCTTCACATCCTATTAGTTCTATAATGACCTGTTATTCTAGCTATAATTACTCTTATATTTTGTAATTAACTTTGTGTCGACATGTCATTGAAATGTCACTCTAAGCCTTTGACGATAAACATTATTTTTAAGAGAACATGTGAAATTTGCCTTTGTGTTTCTGGGTTGTTTTTTATATTATAGGTTAAAATTACACCCTGTCTCCGTTATAATTACACTCTGTGTCCCGTTATAATTACACTCTGTCTACCGTTATAATTACACTCTGTCCTCCGTTATAATTACACCCTGTCTCCGTTATAATTACACTCTGTCTCCGTTATAATTACACTCTGTCTACCGTTATAATTACACTCTGTCTCTGTTATAATTACACTCTGTCTCTGTTATAATTACACTCTGTCTCTGTTATAATTACACTCTGTCTCCCGTTATAATTACACTCTGTCTACCGTTATAATTACACTCTGTCTCCGTTATAATTACACTCTGTCTGTTATAATTACACTCTGTCTCCGTTATAATTACACTCTGTCTCCGTTATAATTACACTCTGTCTCTGTTATAATTACACTCTGTCTCCCGTTATAATTACACTCTGTCTACCGTTATAATTACACTCCTGTCTGTTATAATTACACTCTGTCTGTTATAATTACACTGTCTACCTTTATAATTACACTCTGTCTCCGTTATAATTACACCCTGTCTACCGTTATAATTACACTGTCTACCGTTATAATTACACTCTGTCTGTTATAATTACACTGTCTACCTTTATAATTACACCCTGTCTCCGGTATAATTACACTCTGTCTACCGTTATAATTACACTCTGTCTACCGTTATAATTACACCCTGTCCTCCGTTATAATTACACTCTGTCTACAGTTATAATTACACTCTGTCTGTTATAATTACACTGTCTACCTTTATAATTACACCCTGTCTCCGTCATAATTACACCCTGTTTCAGTTATAATTACGACCGTACAACACCGCATCGTATTATGGATGTGAGAACTTCTAAAACCACCCCAAGAATAAAATTGGGAAAATTGCCCGAGTTTCTACACGTCAGTCTTCAGTGTGTCAGACATTTGAGTGACATGTCGACACAAAGTTTATTACAATATAAATAAGAGTAATTATAAGAGTAATTATATAGACTTATATTTTCTGTTGTTTTGTGAACCCTTGAAGCCTAGAGTGTGTGTACGTTTTCCTGAGGCCGACTGTACATTGGATCGGCGCCTCGATACCCCAGGAAACAGGACCAGATTAACTAAAAATAATAATAGTGGCCAGTTGCTTGGAATAGTTTGGAGGAATCAGCTGCTCCAGATTTGCCAACACACACCGTACTTCCTTCCTCCTTACATTAGAGTGCCTTGATTCTCCAAAGTATCCCAGGAAACAGGACCAGATGAACAAAAATAATATTGCTGGAAATAGTGTGGGGGAATCATAATCTCCAGAAATA
>JAWQEG010006952.1:0-25137 GCA_033782935.1 Petrolisthes cinctipes
ACAACTTTAAATCAATAATACCCCTCCTCACCCCTATTCTAAATTATACCCTCACCCCTACCCACACCCTACCCTTCTTGTCACCCCCTTTTCCCCATCACCATCACCACCAATACAATTAAGTTAGACAGGCAGTTAGTTAGTTACCATTATGTCAACAGTAGTGTGTGTGGTCTGAGTTGATATTCACACATTAGTATCAAACATATGACTTTAATTTGAGACATGCACTTTCAAGATAACATAGACATTCTTCAGACCCCGTAATAACTTGAATTATATATTTTTTTTTCCTTCCTTCTTTCCACTTCCTCAAAAACAATGAAATAAAATAAAGCACTATAATGCAATCTAAGTAACCAAACCAAGATAACCATATACTTTCAATAATTAATATAACCTTTCCGTCCACACAAACCCCAACCAGCTGTAACCTAACCTGACCTGACCTGACCTGACCTCCTGTGCTGTGGTACAAGTGCGTCTGGGGGGAATGGGGAGATATTTCCGTAGAGGTCAGCAGGAGGGGTGGAGGTAAAATAAGAAGTGAGGGGGATGGGGGGGGGGGTTTGGGGTGAGGGGTGAGGAAGGGGCTACGACATTTAGAGTAGGGGAGGAAGAAGTATAGGAGAGCTTAAAGAAGTGAGGGGGAAGAGATTTGGGATGAGGGGTGAGGAGAGGGGTAGGAAGTGAGGGGGAAGATATTTGGGATGAGGGGTGAGGAGAGGAGTAAGACAATATAAGTGAGGGGACGAAGAGATGGGGTATATGGTGAGGGAGGAAGATAGAGTATAGGGGAGGAAGAAGTATAAGAGAGGTTAAAGAAGTGAGGTGGAAGATATTTAGGGGGATGAGGGGTGAGGAGAGGCGTAAGACATAATATAGGTGAGGGGAAGATGAGCACAGTTTTATCAATTTTTAGAAGTAATTTTTTGGTTTATATTGCATTACGTTTACCGATAAGATCAATAAATGAAATGAAGACCCCTGTATATTTAAAGTGTGGATAAAAATAAAATATGTATGGGCTGTTTTCGTAAAGAGAGGAAAAAAATGGAGGGTCTAATTATTTATTTTTATTTTTTTCTATCAATATTTGTCTGTTTGTGAAATCTCTCGAAAATTCTGATAAGCTTTTAGAATAAGGTTGGACGAGTTGGAGGGGTACTGATTCCTCCAAACTGTGTCACGAAACGGGCTCCCTCAGTGTATATATCTGTTTTGTGGCGCGGTATGATGACATTTGTAGCCCCCACCAGTTACCCTACAAAATCAACAAGCCCCCCTCTTAAGGATACTCGAAGGGCAAATATCTCGTGCAATTTGCCTAAGTGATGATGAAGAGAGAGAGAGAGAGAGAGAGAGAGAGAGAGAGAGAGAGAGAGAAGAGAGAGAGAGAGAGAGAGAGAGAGAGAGAGAGAGAGAGAGAGAGAGAGAGAGAGAGAGAGAGAGATAAGCTAATTAGAGAGAGAGAGAGAGAGAGAGAGAGAGAGAGAGAGAGAGAGAGAGAGATAAGCTGATTAGATAGATAAATAAAGATACTGATAGGTATGTACAGTCGACCTCAGAAATTCGTACACAGAGCATTGGTTATTAGGGATATTTATTCTGAACATACTGTAGGGATTATTCTGCTGACTGATTCAAGTATTAACGAAATAACATTACTAAAAGGGTTTGATGTTAGGAAATAAATGAATCAAATTTTCTAGTTGCTACGAACCCTTGATGTCACAGTGGTGTATACAAATTCCTGAGGCCGACTGTACATACAAGAGGAAGACAGAATTAATAATTTAGAAAAGAAGACGAACATAGACCGAATCAGGTAAACAATAAATTAGAAAGAGAATCATTGAATTTTTCTACAATTATAATTAAATTTAAAATCAAATTCCAAATAAATGAAAATAAAAAAAAAAATTAAATGCATCACGGATATATATTTCGCCTCGTACTAAAAAAAAAAAAAATGGCCACGGTTAAAAGCTTCCATTAACAGGGGGGCGACTCGATGCAATGTTTTTAGCAACTCTTACTTAACAACATACACCGTACAGTCAGGCGCCAATAATAGTTGTAACCCTTGCCGCCAGAGGTCAGGGGAAATAAGTATAGCTTGGATTTTGGCGCGAATGTTGGGGAAAAAAAAAACTAAAAAAAAAGGGAAAATAAAAAAATAAGTAAATAGATAAATTATATGGGTGGTAGTAGAGTTAATAGAAAATAATGCTAAAACGGTAATAAATGGATGAAAGGGATATTATTTTTTGTGGAAGTGAATATAAGAGAAAGAAAGAAGGATGGTGACAACGAAGAATAGGGAGAATTATATTTGGTTGGAATGGAGAGAGAGAGAGAAAAGAAGAGAAATAAATTGAAAGAAAATAGAAAGGGAGTCAGCGGTGGGAGTCGTTCAAGCCTTATTAACGAGACCTTCCTCTCTCTCTCTCTCTCTCTCTCTCTCTGGACAATTAGAGAGAAAGGGGGAGGGGAGGGAGAAAGGGAAAATTGTCTGGGCTGTGTATTTTTATGTAACTCTCTCTCTCTCTCTCTCTCTCTCTCTCTCTCTCTCTCTCTCTCTCTCTCTCTCTCTCTCTCTCTCTCTCTCTGTAAACAGAAAGAGGAAAATGAACACTTTCTTTCTCTAACCTACTCCTTTTCCCACCAAAATTAAAGTTTCTATTTCTTTCTGTGGCCAACTCCGTGCTATCAGACTAGTGGGGCCAGCCAAATTAATTTCCGCCCACGCCCCCTCCCCCCCACCTTGTGTCACACGTCAGTTTTGGTTATCAGAGATAGTTGGTGTCTGTGATAGAGGAAACCTACATACTGTACTATAACTTCAAAAAAGGTGTATTTTTGTAGTGAATTAAGTGAGAGAAATTTAATATTGTTTAAAAACTTTCGTGGCAGAAATAGCAAGATGATGACATTAATTACTATAATTATGTATTATCGATTACATTATCATTTTCCCTTATTCTTGCTCCTTTTCTGAAATACATATTACAGTATTCTGTTTCATATGGCCATGAGCAGGAGGTACAGCTATCTCTTGTAATTCTAAGAACAAAAAAATGTGCCATAGCAATATTACTAACAATTGGTTTAGCTGCGACCTACCACAGCCAGAGGGGTGTGGAAACTTATCTTGTTCTAACTCTCTGCCCAGTATCGGCTGTGACTTTGCACCACCCCATGCTCATGGACTTTCACCCATGGCTGTACAATACTTGTTTTGTCTGTATTATTGTATCTACATGTATATATAATTTCACAAAGTGACTATGTCCGTCCGTCCGTACCTAACTACTCCTAGGTCATTTGAGATATGAATACGAAATTTTTTGTGGATAATACATTTGCTTAAGGGGTTGTAATAAACTTCTTTGAAAGAAGTCTGACGAAAAAAAGATCTATTTCAAATGCTATCTTCTCTTTACTTGTGGAATGCATGTAGTCAGTTTCCAGTAATATTATATAGAGGAGTGTTTTATCATATCATTTAAATTCCTTATCCTCAATTTCAGTTCCGAAGAGGATAGACGGCCTGCGTGCTGTGGATGTGATGAGCATCCTGCACGAGAAGGTTGCCTATCTCTCAGGGGGCCGTGACCAGAGACCGGGACCCATCCTCACCTTCCCTGCCTCCACACGTCGCGAGAGACTAAAACATGAGGACTACAGACCTTTGTTACAGTACCTCATGCAGATACCAGGGTGAGGCATTAACTACATTTTATTTGTTTTAGTGGCAAAAATGTACTGGCTCACTCTTTGAATTTCTTGACTTCTCCAGTTGTACAGCATCTATAGTTGTTGTTGTTGATGTTCTCCCGGGGCAGAATGGCCTCCTGCCCCACAGACCCCTGGTACACTCTGGTCGCAGTGAAAAAACAAATTAAAATAAAGGAGGGGCTGGCCCTATATGCCTGGGCTACCGAAGCACATCCCAAGGAAATGGGACCAGAGCTTACTGGACCAGGGAGTCTGGGGGCCTCCGACCGCCAGGGAGATTGGGGGGAAGGCTTTGATCCCACAGCCAGTGCTTTGGGCCCAAGTCCACGTTACCACAAGAGCTACAAGTGGGGCCGTACCTTCCACGAGACCAGCCCTGAAGGGACCATAAGGGGGAGGGAGTTTACACTGCTGCTGCATGCAAAGGGAAATGCACCCCCATGTGCTGGCGGTCCACACAGCAGTAAAAAAAAAAGGCCTCCGGTTGCAGTACACCTCACGTGGATTTTTAATCCATGTGGGCAGATCTCGTCAAATCCACTAGAAAGTGACCAGATCCTACAACAATCTTTATTCTAGCCCTGTGGGGGATAACTAATATTCACAGAGAATAAAGTCAGCCCCACTGGGCCCAAGCATCTATAGTCAAATTACTTACCAAAAGAAATCAATGTATTTTCCCCACTGTAAATCTAATCAAAAGTTGTCTGTTACTGTTAATGAGTTAAGAGTAGAGATAGTAAGCCGATATTACAATTATCCCCCAAACACTGTCATAAGAGAAGTGAAGAAGAACGTAAACCTATACTTGCTTCCCACAGTGATGAGGCGAGAGACGCTGGCTTCACGGTGATAATTGACATGAGGGGATCAACATGGAACACAGTGAAGCCCATTTTGAAGGAGTTGGCAGAGAGCTTTGCACCACACATACATTCTGTCTACATAGTCAAGCCAGACAACTTTTGGCAAAAGCAACGCACCAGTATTGGCAGCCACAAGTACAAGTTTGAGGTTAGTGTGAGGGTACCTGTACTGTAGAGTTGAAGTTCACAATGCTGTGAACATAGCTACATGTATGAGAAAAAACCCTACATGTTTTCCAAACCAGTGTACTGTATTGTCCCAAGTAGTTGCAGTGCAAATGTTCAAAACAAACTTTTGGAGTTTTAACATGTTTTTTTCCTTTCAGTAATGTTTTTTTATCATTTAACACCTCTTACAGCTTTCCTCTCTTACATCCTCCCCCAGACAAATCTTATCAGTGTGGAGAGCCTGGCCAAGACTATAGACCCAGGGCAGCTGACGGCGGACTTTGATGGCACGTTGCCCTATGACCACAACACGTGGATCGAACTGCGGCTGGCGGTGGAGGAGTTTGTCTGGCAGGCCACTGAGCTCCTGGACCAGCTGGAGGATGCCCGGGATGAGCTCCAGCAGGGCCACTTTGCCGAGGATGCAGCCGGGGCCAAACGAGCCATCGAGAGGCACAAAGAGATGCACCAACGGGTTATGACGGGGGGAGCCATGCATGACCTGGACCTCATGGGGCAGAGATTATTACAAAGGTCAGCTGGTGGTGTTGTGTTGAATATATTAGTCAGGTTTAGTTATCCTGACTTTCCCTATTTGTGTTTCATTGTTTTTGTTTCACTTTTCATGCCTCATTGTTCTTACTTCACCAATTATGTTTCACTTTTCTTGCTTCACTATTCTTATTTTGTTAATAATGACTTTTTTTTTTTTTTAGTTTATACCAATGTTCCCCAGAGCATCTCCAACATTTTCCTCATTTGTTTTTCCCTCCGGTCCCCAGACTGAACTGTGATGAGGGCAGCGGGTATGACTCTGGCTACTCTGGACGGGACAGTGCCTCCAGCCTCATCCTCAACAACCCAGACTTTCAAAACAGTATTCCTCAGGTGGGCTTACCTTTCATTTAGAATGCAGAGGGTCTTATTATAAGACATACAATTGCTGTGTAATATTTTATCATAAGGATTGTCTTGGCTTGTAAAAGGCTTATTATTAGATCATCCAGACCTCTTTGTTGACGTTGTAATTGTATAATACAGTACAATGCACAGTATTCCTGAAGCCCATAACTCCCATACTGGTATTTTAACAAGGATTTACTGTCCCTTATCCCAAATCCCGAGATTACTGTATTTTTCTTTTGATTAACATTTTATTGCAAGGTTTCAGTGTACACAGTAATGGTATATAGGATGCCTACAACTTCAGTGTATAATGGGGATTTACTTTACCCTATCCCAGATCCTGAGCCTGATGGAGTCAGTGCACCAGGCCCAGGAACACGTCCACCATCTCTGGCAACACAAGAAGATGCGCCTCGACCAGTGCTTCCAACTCAGACTCTTCGAACAGGATGCGGAGAAGGTGAGAGGCAGGGAGGGTTGGCACTCTTGACAGGGAGTCTTTCCTGTCTTCTCTGTACAGTATATACCCTTGAAATATTCTATTATAATCTAGTATATAGGGCCACAAGAAAGAGAAAGTGAAAGAAAGTGTGTATTTGTAGAATATTCTGAAACAACACACTGTATTTCATGATTATGTGCCAAATTATAATGGCGCTCTGACTGATGGACTTTTACACCTTGCCTTGCAGATGTTTGATTGGGTGTACCATAACCGTGAAGAGTTCCTAGTCAACTACGTAGAAATAGGTCATTCTTACCAAGTGTCCAAAGATCTCCAAGAGGCGCACTCTCAATTCACCATCGCCTGTCAGGTAAGATGTACAACTTACCTTCCCTTGTCTTTCTGAGTTGATCACATTTTTTCCATTACTGTATTTAGAATAATTTAAATCCTGACTTTTATTACTATTTGATATAATTTTTTTTTTTTTTATATATAATTACAGGTGTCTGTGTGTTTTTATATTTATTAGTTCCCACTGTAAGTTATTATTTTCCTTGTAAATTTTTTTAACATGGAAGAGGATAATTTGCAAGATTTACTCCTGATAATTATAAAATAGTACAGTACCCATAGTGAATCATTCCTGTGATTTTACGTTATATTAAAGACAATTACTATAATTCATGTGTAAGTATTTGGTCTAGTAGGTGTTGGTTTGGATTAGATTCACTTACACTTCTTATTTCCCCCTCCACAGAAAGTGTATATGAACATCAATAGAATCTTGAGTGTGGCGTCGAGGCTGATGGAAAGCGGTCACTACGCCGCCCAACACATAGGGAACGTTGCCTCAAAGCTGGACCAGGTTTGTCTTGCTGGAGGTGGTGGTGGTGGTGGTTTATGTTGTAATTCTCTTTATTGAAGTAACTGCTATTGTTATTGTTGATGTTGTTATAGATATTTTTGTTACTGGTGTTGTTGTTGTTGTTGTTGAAGCTCTGATTATCATGAACACAGTGGCCCATGGGATGCTGACCAAGACTTGTACCTGTATCTCTCAGAGGTGTCTTGTTAGTGGTTGTACAGTATATACAAGAAGCAATAGAAATGGTCAGTGTCATGCAGGAAGGTCTTTGGGTTTGTGTTGGAGTGAATTGAGGCTACAACAACAAAATCAACAAAAGTAACATTTTATGCATGATTGTCTGTATTGTCAGAGTTTCTCCATTTGATAAAGAGTTGTTGGGCTTACTGTTATTTATACATTACTAAGAGTTTTAATGAGCGTTTAGAATATGTGTAGCAATATTTACATTGGTGGACATTGCAGGTGTGGAAGGAGTTTGCAGCCGGCTTGGACGAGAGATCATCAGTATTAGCGCTTTCAGTCATGTTTCACCAAAAGGCAGAACAGGTAAAGTGTGGCTTGTTTTGAAGACGAAATATTATAGTACAGTACAATATTGGCAAATTTGGAGCAACTTATTCCTCCATTCTATTGGTGGCCTTTAATGTACCAAACAGATATTTCACCCTAAATATGGTGAATGATTAGTGAATCTTTTCTCACTGATAATCCTGATCATATATGTTTCAAGTAAAGTTTATTGTTTTTAAAGTATGTGTGTGTATAAAGCATTGTTCTTAGTTTGAATCACATTTACCGACAACACTAAAGAAATATGATGAAAAAGTCCTTATACTGTACAGTACTTATACTGTAGGAGAAATGAAGCTTACTATTACTGTACATTTATACCAAGTTGTAGTGGTGACTGAATTTATGGAGAGAGGATTTATTGTATGCTGTAGTGTATAATGTCTCTTCCTAGTATATTGAGAGTGTACCGACGTGGGTGGAGAACTGCAAGCTTCTCGCACTACCCCCGGACATCCCTACACTGGAAGCCACCATCCATAACCACCAGTCACTCTATGAGACCATGTGCCAGGCCTATACTGAGGTACGTTTTGCTTCTAGTTAAGTGTATAATGTTGTGAGATTGTCCAGGGAACACATTACCAATTCTTGGCATTCTCTGGAAGTGTGATTCTATCTATATACTGTATAGCTCTAACGCCTCGTTCCCTCCGGGAACTCCCCCCAAGGGGGTGGACACAGCAGAAGAGTCTCCAGTTTTCCCTGTTCCAACACTCCCACCTTACTTGGTCAAGACCTCCTCTGCCCCTTACGTTTCTCTCCCTCACATACCCTTCCACGCTGTTCTCCCATCTGACCAGTGGTTTGCCTCTCACACCAGGTCCCACAACTCCACTTCCATACACCATCTTTACAAACCACCTCAAACCACCTCAACGTATTATTCTTTACCCTCTCAACCACTCCACACTTAATACCGATTGCCTTCTCACTCATACCACATCTCTCATACACACTTTCGTTACTTTCTCCATCCCACCTGGTAAGGCCACATTGTTCTCTCAATTAACTTATTTCCACTGCATCAATTCTAGACTGGTGAGCCCTACTCCATGTCCATGTCTCCGACGCATGTGTCAGTGTTGGTAGGATTATAGTATTTCATAGTCCCCTTTTCACTTCCATTATGAAGTGTGATTAATTATGATATTATGGCCTTTACTGAAGTACTGTACACTGTTGCATCATTTGCAGTTCATGTATACTGAATATTATATGTAAGTTTTTTGACGTACCAAAAAACGCATAACCTACTCATAACTTTTTCTACAGTAGAAGGTACTTTTCTAAAATAATGGAAAGAATGACATTTTTCCATATTAATCAATAATTAGTTTACAAAATCCATGACGACCACTATCTTATAATACCCTCTGACTTTGGCATTATAATTCTTGTAAAGTTCCAAATCCTTGATTCCAAATCCTTGTCTGCAATTAATTCTTCTTTTACAAATGTTTGGAGATATTGTATTGATGAAAGCTTGGAATTGTGTGTGCTTCCTTCATTTACCTATGAGTGAGTGATGTGTGAGTGTTATGTTTGAGTCTTTGAGTTGTGAGTAATGAGGTATTGTGCTAAGATGTTAGAAATATGGAGCAGATAAAAGTTTTTCTATGTTCTTTTATAACTTATCTCTCGTTTCATTTTTAAGAGTCTTTTTCAGTTAGTCTGTTATACTGAGTTTGTAATATGTCAACTTCTTATGGAAATTTTGAAATGGTTGAATTTTGTAGAAGACTAAGTTTTACTTCTTTTCTTTAGTCACTCGTTTACTTTCTAGTACATTGTTGTAATTACATTGGACATTTTAAAATTTTTAGTACAATCCTGTACTTATGTGTACAATTACATTAAGTTGATACTTGTTTTACCTTGTTCTTCATCATTTAACTTGTTTCTCATCATTCTAACTCATTTCTCCCTTGTTTTTGTGTATATTCTCTCATGTTTTGCATTTTTTTTTTGTGTTTACTTTCTCATAATTAGCTGTGTTTTTTATGTTTGTTTATTGTTGTATTTATTTTCCCCTGCTAATGCACTCTTAATTTCCAGCTGCACTCGTCGTACCAGGCTTTACTAACCGGTCTCAACTCTCTAGTCAGAAAGGTTCACGCTTCAGCCGAGATGTTCCCAGTAGGCCACCAAACCCTCACGTGCATTATATTTACAATCATGAGCATGGCGGGCGGGTGAGCAGTGGGGATGGTCAGCCGTGATATTATATTTCTTTTTTTGGAAAGGGTGGTGTCGGTAACAGCATCAAACACACTTGTGGTGGTGACGGCTCTCTGTTTTCTCAATGTTTTAGTTTGCGTCTCTTTTTTTTTCTGTCTATTTGTTTATCTCTCTCTGTTTGCCCATATGATTTTGTTTATCTGTCTATCTGTCGCCTATCTTTGCTTCACTTGACTGTCATTTCTTGATACTAATACTTTATCAACAGCATTCAGCTTTGACAATGTGATTTAATGCAACATGTCCCCCTCACTCTTTAGGAGAAATAAAGTTATTAATTGTTTTGAATGTAATTAATACTACAAAATATTCTTCTTTTGCCTTTACTCATACAGTACTGTATGGTCATTCAACATGAACACTATATGCCTGAGAAATAACAGAAGGGTTGGACTTGCTGGAAAAGATGCATGAATAAAGGTGTGAGTGATGGGAGCCTACAAAGTTACATACACATTGATGGTCGTGTGGTAGTGTTTTTATGAGAGTGGAGAGTGGTGTAATGTTGGTGGTTGTGTTATGAGGTGATGTTAATGAAAATGGTGTATTGTAGGGAGTATTATGATGGTGGTGTATTAATAGTTGTGTCATGATGGTGTAAAAGGTATGCCTAGTAATAAATAATACTGATGGTGGTGGGTTTACACAGGTCCACAGTACCAGCAAGAAACTCCTCTACCAACTTGACCACCTGGTTCAGATATGTAGTCAGCTGAGGCGAGACGGCCAGCTGCGCAGCAAACACGTAAGGCGGGGCAACAACAGCAACAACAACAACAACAAAAACAGACGGGAATGGGGGCGGAAATGATTATGTCAATTTAATGTGATTTATTTTCTACAGCTGGTCATGTTAATTTTCAGTGTCTTATGGGAGATTCACGTTGGTAAATAATTGGAGGTTCTACTGACTCCTCCAAACTGTGCCAGGAAACAGATGACCTCAGTGTAACTAATAGGAGATCTGTTTTTTGGCATAGTTTGGAGTTATGAATAGCCCTCCAGTCTGACCAAAGGAATTACTCCCTTTGTAAAATTCATGGGTGATATGAGAAAGGTTAGGGATGGTTTTGACATTCCAAAACTTACTCATAAACCTTGAAAACTTATGGTGTCAGCTGTAGGAAATATATATCAGCTGCTGTGGATGGGAGGGTGACACAGTGCATGGTGTAGAATTAACTCTCTTGTATTTGGTGATATGCATATGTCTAAGTTTGGCAAATGAATGGTAACTAATTTTAAGCAACACATAATTTAAATTTAGTTGATTTAGTCTGCTTCTTCACTAAGTTTGGAGGGATTGATAGTCTCCGATGTATCTAATATATGTTACCCCCTTAAGTAAATCATGAAACATGAGAGAGTTAATCGTTTGAAAGAAGGGGGAAACAAACTAGGAGAGAGGTGAATGGAATCAGGTACTATGTGTATGCAAGGGGATGACACTTGACCATCAAGCACCACTGTTTGAACTGGACTCACACCCACACATGGACAGGAAACATGAGCATAGAAGTCATCCATTGCCCTAGTCTAATAATTACTAACATCCGTGAAATGTGGACAAAGTAAATGGTCAGTTCTCATTTGACAGGTGTGTGTGGTTTAGTCAGCGAGGGCATAAGATACATTATTATCCATAGTTTGTGCTGGCAGATGGGTTGGAGTCCATTTCAAGCAGTGCTATGTGTGTGTGTTTTTTATTTATTATTCCTCCTTTTGCTACACAAGATCAAATACATTGCATGAGAAGGGGGTGATGCCAGAAAGGAAGGTGGAGCATGGTATTGTATGTAGCTGGAGTGGGATTGGCTGAGATGCATATTTTGTGGTTGGCTGATTCCCAATTGTGACAGGGAGCATTTCAGAGGTAAACAAATAGTGAGTGGACTAAGGAGTTGGTGTGTCTTCAACCATATACCCTGTGATACTCTTATTTGTGGCATAATGTAAAAGGGAAACACTTATATTTTTCCAGTAATGTAATGTAATGTATTTTGATTTGATTGAAGTCAGTCTCACTTTATAATCTTTTTAACATTATCTCAGTGTAAATGTTTTTCTAACTGGAAATTATTTCAGTATATTCAAAACAATAACTATAATTACAGTACTGAACATAATTATCACTCGGCTCCCCTCTGTCATAATATAATTTGCCTCTGAAGTTCCTTTTTCACAATATCGTTATATTGTAATGGTCTAGAAGCTACCAGCTGCCTGTATGATGATGATGATGATGCATTTCTGATATCATATAAAAAGCCTGAATGTTAATTTAAAGGTGAATAGTTTAATGTCATTTATATACTTGCACACAAAATATTCTAGGAGAGGTATGAATATATATACTGTAAGTTCATAAGGGCAATATTTTTCAATAATTTCATATTATTATTATGCATTTTGGACTTTGCCTCATGTGTTTATTATTAGCTACAAAATCATTATTACTGCAAGCAAAAATAATTTGTGTTGTAGGTGAAAATACTGTAATGCATGAAAATCAAAAACAAATGTCATGTATTGTATATATTTTAGGGGTTCAGTAATGTATTTTTGCAGCCTTGTATCAGCCTGAGTAAGGAGTACAGTACAGTACAATACAGTATAGGAAACTCTGGTTATACACTTGGCTATACATATGTGAAATGTACTGCATGTAACAGATGTGTGTGGTATATACAGTAGGCTTCACTCAGTGCAAAATATAGGGTTAAAGGTTCTTTTTAATGCATGAAAAAGAGGGATACTTTTTCTTCCAAGCTGTGCTACAACACAGATTCTGTACTCATTTACTGAGGTACTAATTTGTTTCCTGGCATAGTTTGGAAGAAATCGATGGCCCTCCAGTTTGACTAAAGAGGTACAGTATATAATATTTAAACCTCATAACTATAACCACATTCAGTACTACATATCTGGAAGCTGTGTATAACAAGTGCTTTCCCATTCAGTCTTTGTCCATAATATCTGTACTCCAGTATTTTGACCATAGCAGTATATAATATATTTTACCATTATATTTCATTTTTGCTATACAGTTTTGGCAGTGACTGTGCTTTATACTGGCCGGCTGTCCTTTTGGCTCATGGTTTTTCCTTTTCCTTTTTTTTCCGCTGTGAAGAAGAAACCTCGGGGCAAGCCATCAGCCTACTCTGTAAGTCTATGTCTGTGATGCATGAAGTGTGTTACTCGTATATGATTGTATGTGATTTATTTGTATATTGCATTATTATATATAGTGCCAGAGAATAGTGCATATCAGTGTAAATATGCAGTTAATTTGGGAAAAAATAAGTACTTTACAGTAAGGTGCCAGTGGTTTAACTTATATACAGTATAGATTATGAAGTATCTGATGATAAAGGACCAGTTATGTATGTAATAGTAAAATATTTTTAGGATAAGTAGTGAATAATGTAAATATTTCTTGTATAAAAGAAATATACAGAAATGTAGCCCCTTAAATCACACAGTTAATAAAATGGTTTCACTTTAATGTGATCCCAGCCATTCTTTGATCTATATATAACTGCTTTTATCATTACACAATTGAGAAAGAAGTGGTGCATTTATATAATGTTCTTACCTTAACTTCACCCATCCTAGCCCCACCTGACCCATGTCTTGACCCCACCAGGTGACCCCGGACGGCAAGGTCATGTACCGGGGTGGTAGCGGGGGCCCTCAGCGTGGTGGGGGCAGCGGGGGTGTGGCGGGAAGTGGTAACCCCGCAGCAGACTACTCTGAGGGGGCGAGTCATGTGCTGGCTGTCATACATGAGATCCTGGCTCACCACCGGGCCGTCGAGAAGAGATGGTCGGACAAGAAGTTGAAGCTACACCAACGACTGGCTCTCAGGCTCTTCCAGGAGGATGTCAAGCAGGTGAGGGGAAGAGAGACTAATTGGAGGATGTGGGGAAGATATTTAGGTTAGACATTGATGATAATATGGAGATAATTATACAGCAATCTGACACTTCTGACTTGTGCTTCAGTCAATCCACACTACAATCTATATTAAAGTACTGTAATGTATAGCAAAAGAACTAGTTGGTATCCTTGTTTGCTCCCTCCTCAGGTGCTAGATTGGCTACAGACCCATGGTGAAGTTTTCCTGCATAAAAACCCCGGTGTGGGACGCAACCTGGCCAAGGCTCGACAGTACCAGAAGAGTCACCAACACTTTGAAAACGTGGCACAGGTATGTTATGGCTTCTTAGTCTTTATCTTGCTTGTATTATTATCTGGATTTTTTTAGCATACTGTGTCCTCTTTATGTTTGTTGTACTAGGTCATTCTTGTATTGTACCTTCTTTCCTCCTGTAGTTACACGTCAGTCACTTTCTATAGCCTTCTGTCATGCCTTCATTTTTTGTTGCACCTTCAAAGCTTGCATGTATATTACAGAAGACCCTTGATATAGTGCAAAAAAATACTTGTATCCATCCACCACTTCATTTTACACTTGGTCACATTAAAAGCCAAAAAATATACTGTATTCCTAAGTTTATGATCTTTATTACCATACAGACTAAAATGTTCTACTGGGGGCCTGTGAAATGATAAGTTTTAAATATTTTAGCATAATACTGGTGGCCTGTTTTAGTACATGATAGCGTATATGTCTCTTGAACTGTTTATTTCCCCTTCAGAACACATACACCAATGCGGAGAAGCTACTTGCAGCGGCGGAGGAGTTGGCACACACCGGGGAATGTAACCCTGATGAGATCTACAACGTGGCGCGCAGACTCGACTCTCACATCGAGTCCTTTGCCGCCAGAGTCCAGCAGAGGAACAGACTCCTCAACATGGCTGTCTTGTTCTACACACATGAGAAGGAGGTGAGAGGTGGAGAGTTTATGTTTTATACCTATAAATAGGAGGACAGTGCTGACCTTATCATCATTATCTCCCTATATCGCTTTTTTCAAGAGATAGAATAACTTTATCATGTCCAGAATATTTGCTGTAATTCATGATTGTATTTTATAAATAAGAAATACCTTGCCATTGTTAACTATTTTTCCATTGCAGTTGTTATCATGGTTGGAGGAGCTGGAGGGAGAGCTGCAGTCTGGCTCTGAGGACCGTGTGGATGAGGCGGCCGACTCAGTGGAGGCAGCAGAGCGACTACTGGCCCAGACAACCACACAGAGAGACTCAACACTTGATGCCTGTGTCTCCACCACACATGAGGGCGAACAACTCCTTAATGACCTCAGGTAGGTGGCAGGAGATGGAGGAAGAAGAGAAAGAGCAGGTGATGGAAAGAAAGGTGAAAGAGCAGGAGATGGAGGAGAAGGAGAAAAACAGGAGATGGAGGAGGAGGAGGATTACATAGACTTCTAGGCAGCAACAGAGCTTTTGATTCATAGAAGAATGAGGAGGAAGAAAGAGTGGTGATGAAAAAGTATCATATTACCATAGAATATATTGCACTTCTTGTATTAACACTTGCTGCTGCACACAGGTCGTCCCCTGTGGCTGGCGGGAGCGGGGAGGGTGGTAGTGACTCAATAGAGGGTGTGGAGGAGGCCCAGGAGAGACTACACAAGAAGCGAGATGCCCTTGAGAGCCTCTGGACAGCCCGCAAACTCCGCCTTGACCTCCTCCTACAGTTGCGCCTATTCCAGAGAGATTCGGTGGAGGTGAGTTGATGTTTGGTATGAAGGGAGGGGACTTTATTATTTGTTCACTTTGAAAACAGACTTGCATATAAATTACCGGTACTCACCTACATGAACTCACCTATATACTTGCCTAGATGTACTCATCTTTATACTTACCTACATGTGGTACTTTTTACCAACTTATTACATCAACTTGTTAGTATTTGAAAAGCTTTGTGTAGTCCTTTCGAATGCATTGTCCTTTCAAATTTTTTGTCATTTATAATATTTATTTTTAATATAGATTCAGTGTAATCTTTTGTAATCTCTCCCAATTCCCTCTCATCAGCTGCTGGGCCAACTGGACCTGTGGGCGGAGGAGCTGCCTGGTGGTGATGTTGGGAGGGATGTTACAGAGGCGGAACAGATGTTGGCCCTCCACAATGATTCAGCCACACACATGCATAACCACTCCTACCAGGTCATGCAAAGTGGACAGGAGCTGCTGCAGGTCAGATGGGTTTGGTTTGATTTAGTTTTTGATAAATGAGGTCAAGTAATTAAAAACACAGGGTTAAATTTTTTGCATTTGTCAGTTGGGAAAATACACCATCATGTTTGTTTTTTGTTTAATTTCTGTACTTGACCATTTGGTTCTAGAAATTACAAATGGTTTATTTACTTTTAATAGACTGGGTTACTAAAAAGCTTAAATTTAATTCTTGTATCCGTATTATGTCAATTGTGTTCAAGAAAACTGAGCTGTATCCTGTCAGTGAAAAATGTGACTTACATAACTTCAAACCAGATGTATTGTTCTAGTGGCAACATACAACATTTCTGCTATTAGATATAGCTCAAGTAATAAGGGGCATTTGATTTATTGGTTTATTTGATAAAATGTTTTCTTCTTTTCTAAACTGGACCATTTTTCATCTCTTCCGCAGCTGCTGGAGACCTCAGGCATCCAAATCCGGGCAGACGGTGAGAGTGATGGTTTGGCAAAGGTTTCTATGTTACTTGAGTGTCTCCATGAGCGACAGATGGATGTGGAGGTGCTGGTGGACATGAGGCGGGTCAAGCTAGAGCAGCGCATCCACCTACTGCAGTTTGAGAGGGAAGCCAACCAAGTTATCAGTTGGATACGGAATGGTGAGGCAGTCCTTGCTGCCAGCTTCACCATTCCAAGTTCCCTGGTTGAGTCCAATGCACTCTCACATGATCACCAACAGTTCCAGGTTGGTGTAATATTCTGAATCACCAAATAATTATGTTTGTGATAATCTTAATTAATGCTATATGAATGTTAATGCTTAAATATCTTACACTCAGCGGACTACATCTCTATGGTAGTAATGAGGGACCTGTAGTTGGCACCAATATGCACTCTACAAAGGTGCTTGTAATAATTTTCCTTTTGAAAATCTCAGGGCATATCACTTTCAGTTACAAGAAATATTTCATATATACACTGTATAATATGTCTTTCCAGGTTGCCATTGAGAAAACTCATGCGTCAGTTGTACAAATGCGGCAGAGATCCTCAGGACTTCTAATGGCCAAACATTACAGTCCCGAACAAGTGATGGAAATAGAGGCCAATGTCAGTAAACGCTGGGAGACACTTGTTACATGTGTGGAGGACAGGTGAGTGATCAAAAGAGAAAACTTATAATAAATAGGGAAATGGTAGGTAATTTTGCTTCACTTGCAGGTTTTTGTCAGAGAAACTAGACCAAATTTGCATCCTGAATGCAGTATATCAATCTTATACAAGAATGTAAGTGACTTAATCCTACAAGTACAGTATAAAGACAAAAAACTATTTATCTTTCATCCCTTTTCCTAGATACAAGCTTGTGCAGGCATCCGTCACCTTCTACAAGACAGCAGAACAAGTTTGCTCAGTTCTGGAGAGTCTGGAGAGGGACTACCGAAGGGATGAGGACTGGTGCCAGAAGGAGGTGGTGGCAGCACAGGCTCCACCCACAGCTGGTCAGGGAGAGCAACAGCAGCAGGATCAGAAGCAGCAGGACCAACAACAACAACAACAGCAACAGCAGCAAGCAGGGCAAGCCGGCTCAGACAAGGCAGCCTCCATCTCACTGCTGATCAACAAACACCAGGAGCAGAAGGAGGGTTTCTTGAAGGCCTGCACACTGGCTAGACGTACAGCAGAGACCTTTCTTAAGTACTCCAACCGATCACAAAACTACTACAACATGAAGGGTGATGTTGGGTTAAGGGGGCCAGAGACCAAAGTAAGGGGCATTCTAGAGAACCTCATGGCCCAGGAGAATAAAGTGCTGGAACACTGGACTCAGAAGAAGAAGAAGCTCGACCAGTGCCAGCAGTTTGTTCTCTTTGAGGGCTCGGCCAAACAGGCGCTCGATTGGATCATGGAGACGGGAGAAATGTACCTCTCAACACACACAAAACTCGGGGACACCAAAGAAGAGACAGAGAGGCTTCTGAAGGAGCACAACGAATTCAAGGGAACTGCCAAAGACACAAGAGAGAGGGTGAAACTGCTCCTGCTCCTGGCTGACTCGCTGGTGGAGAAGGGACACGCTCATGCCTCTGCCATCAAGGACTGGGTGGCGAGGGTTGACATGGCTTACAAAAACTTCTCAGGTCGTATGGACAGGTATAGGATTCAGTTGGAGGGACGCCTGGGTATACAGAGCGAGGACAGTAAGGCGTCCCTCTCGCTGGACAGACATAGTGACCCATCTCTTGAAAACAAAGTGGGTGCCGTGGTGACTGTGGCAGAAGTGGCAAATAAGGAAATTAGTGAAGAGAAGAGAAAATCTGCTCGTAAAAAGGAGCTCATCATGAGGGAATTGTTGCAGACAGAACGTGTCTATGTGAAGGACTTGGAAGTGTGCACCAAGACTTACCTCCATGAGACCAGATTGCCGACGGCACCACCGGGATTGCAGGGCAAGGATAACATTATCTTCTGCAACATGGAAGACATCTTGCAGTTCCACAAAGATACCTTCCTGCAAGAAATTGAAAAGTACCAGTCCATGCCAGAGGATGTAGGGCATTGCTTTGTGACCTGGGCACCCCAGTTTGACGTTTATGTGAAATACTGTAAGGCACAACCAGAGTCCAACCGTGTATTAGTGAGTCATGCTGGAACTTTCTATGAAGAGGTCCAGAGGAGACACGGAGTAGAGCATCCCATACCAGCTTACCTCATCAAACCAGTCCAACGCATCACCAAGTACCAGCTGCTGCTCAAGGAACTCCTTTCATGCTGTGAAGACGAAAACCAGGGTGAGATCAAGGATGGGTTGGAGGTGATGCAGAACGTACCAAAGAAAGCCAATGATGCACTGCACTTGTCTATGTTGGATGGATGTGATGTGCCGCCAGACTCACTTGGGGAAGTCATTCTCCAGGACACTTTTCAGGTACAGTAAAAACAATAAATCTTTGGTGACTTTGCACATAAAGTATATAGATTATAATTGTGTAATTAAAAATTGTTTTCTTATTTTCCTATGAAAACTATTCAGGACATTAAATATTTATGGGTAAGAGGGAACTATTGACTTCCTAATAATGATCATGCTTTCCCCTCTCTGCTTCCATCAGGTGTGGGACCCTCGGCAGCTCATCAGGAAGGTGAGAGAACGACACATTTTCCTCTTTGACCTCTACCTGGTGTTCTGTAAAGAGGTCCGTGATCCCAGTGGCAGCAAGACCAAATACGCCTACAAACACCGCATGGTCACATCAGAGCTGGGCGTGACCGAACACATTGAAGGGGATGAGTGCAAGTTTGCTGTTTGGACCGCCAGGACTGGAGTGAGTGAGGGCAAGGTGAGGAACGAGATTGGAGTGTAACTTATCCATTGTACTGTTGTGGAAGGAGGTAGGCAGCTACTGTAGAATCATGATAAAATTTATATATATATGTCAGAAAAAAGGGTAGAACTGTATCATTTATAAGGGTTAATTTTGGGAAGTATTGCAAGAGGTTGTGCTACTATCAGATATATCAACACTCAGTTCCTTCTGTGTCAAGCCCTTAAAGAGATATTCCTGCCTTTACAGATGATCCTGCGAGCCAGCACCCTAGAAGGTAAACAGACGTGGGTGCGTAAACTGAGAGAGGTGATCCAGGAGACCTACCTCAGCTCTGCCCTGCCCCTCTCCCTTGCAAAATCTCCCGCAAAGACGCCCAAGCAGAACCGTGCCAGCAGGTGAGAAAATAACACCCTACTGGTCTGAATTATTGACGATAGCACCGAATTATACCACTTGTACACTGTTGAAATTTAGACCATAAACTTTTAGGGCATTCAGAGGGCTAAGTACTGTATTAAGTTCATTTCTAGAGACATTCCTAATAATATAATACTGTACTTGGCTGTATCTATCAACACCATTTTACTCTCCCCAGGGACCTCGAGGAGTCTATAGATGAGAGTGCCGAGAACACTGACCGTAACTCCTTGGCCTCATACTCCTCCTCCAACACAGACTCCGATAAGGTAAGTACCCAACTAGATAATTATACTGGCAATGAATTTGTCCAGGAAAGAAAGCTTTTATTATTATTATTATTATTATTATTATTATTATTATTATTATTATTATTATTATTATTATTATTATTATTATTATTATTATTATTATTATTATTATTATTATTACTGGTATTATTATTACTGGTATTATTATTACAGTATTATACTGTATATTACTACTTTTATTATTTTAATTTTAGTTTTTATAATTATTATTATTTACTTTTAAATCTATTAAAATCTGACATCTTCTAGAGCTGATTGTTTCCTTAAACATTCTGCATTATATCTGTCTATAACCCTTAATGTGGATAAATACCATTGACCATAACTAGGCAACCCTATACAAAGAAGCTTCATGTTGATACAGCCCAAGGTAAGTTTTATATGCTGTTGAAAGTTTTATTTGTTGTAGAAGTTTTTATATTGTGGGCTTGTTGTTGGGATGATGGAAGAAAATGTAGCGGGTATTGGAATGTTCCTTGTATGGTTGTGTTTGATTGGCGTCCTCATGTGTGTCAGATTTCTTACACGAGTGATAATAGACGATACACTGTTTTGGGAATAGGCATTTTTTTTTTTAACCACGAACATAATGTATTGTATAGTAAATGGTTCAGGTTGAGCTTCCACCTGTTGTTGTTGTTGTGTGTGTGTAATAATAATAATAATAATAATAATAATAATAGATAATGGTTTGTTTGTGTGTGTGTGTGTGTGTGTGTGTGTGTACAGCTTGAGGCAGAAGAAGGGGAGGAGAAGGGGATCATTGTCAGGGGATGGGATGGGATGGGATGGGCGTGGCTGGGTGTGGTGTAGAGTAACGTGGGCGGGTGGAGGTAGCCTTGGGCGGGATATGAGCAGTGGTGGGTGGGGTGGGGCGGGGTTGTGTGTGGGCGGGGATGACAGAGAGAGAGAGAGAGAGAGAGAGAGAGAGAGAGAGATATGATACATACAATTAAGTAAATGTGAAAGAGATACATACATACAGAGAGAGAGAGAGAGAGAGAGAGAGAGAGAGAGAGAGAGAGAAAGAAAGAGAGAGAGAGAGAGAGAGAGTAAGTGAGGTAGCGAGCCAGTCAGTATAGGGAGTGAGGCTGCAGTGGCCGCTCCTCTATCACAAGTGCTCCTCCCTTCAACCAGTCCTTTACTCAGTCACTCTTCCTCGTTCTCGCCTGGGTCTCGTGTCTGTCTGTCTCACGGGTTGGCTGGCTGGCTGGTTCAACTCCTGTCCCTCAGTGTCAATATTTTAGTTAGAGAGTGTCTGGGGATGTTTATTAGACCCCAGACGTAGTGGTTTATGTACAGTATAATAAGATAAGTGGTGTTGAGAGTTGTAGGGGTAAATTTAATTGCCTCGTGTGATTAGTCCTTATGTTAGGTTTGTCCCTCAGTGGTATTATTTTGTTTGAGAGTGTCAGGGATGTTATTAGACAGACTCATGAGGAAGTGGTTTTATCACTCACTTTTATGTAGGTGGTATAGAGAGTTTCAGGAGTAAAGTTAATTGCCTATAGACACCGTGATTACCCTCCCTGTGTTAGGTGTGTGTAAATAGACCCCTTGAGGTTTTATGTAGGTGGTGTAGTAGTGAGTTTCAGGTGTAAATAGAATGTTTGATTGATGTTAGGTGCCGCAACAGCAAGGTCATATAGCGCCAGAAGAAGGTGATAGAGAGGTGAGACAGCAAGCAGGAAGGAAATAGTTGAAGAACCGAAAACTAGTGGCTGGGACCAAAGGGGCGCCCACATCACTACAGGCAATACGGGAAGGATAAATTGATAGCCTCTTATGATTTGCCCCTGTGGTATAATTAGGTCTGTGTAAATAATGGTCAATGTCACAGATTTAGAGAGTCCAGGTGATGTTAATAGACCCCTGTGGTTAACCCCTGTGTTAGTTATATATAGGTGGTGATCAGAGTTATAGGGGGAACAAGCTTGTGATAGTTCAGTATAGGGATAGTCAGTGTTGTTAAGATAGTTATAGATAATAGTCTCATGGTAGCCCGCCGGTGGTAGTTCTATATAGGAATAGTCTTGTGGTAGTCCCTCTGTTGTAGTTCTATATAGGGATTGGAATAGTCAGTGTTGTTAAGATAGTTATAGATAATAGTCTCGTTGTAGCCCCCTTGTGGTAGTTATAGATAGGAATAGTCAGTGTTGTTAAGATAGTTATAGATAATAGTCTCGTTGTAGCCCCCCTATGGTAGTTATAGATAGGAATAGTCAGTGTTGTTAAGATAGTCATAGGGGTAATAAGCCTCGTGTAAGCCTTCTAGTGAAACCAAAGGTGTTAGTTCTATATAGTTATCATCGGTTGTAAAGAAATCCTGGAGTAAATAACCTCTTTTTCGGTAAACGTAATGCAAGCCAAGACAAATTACACCACTTATGTACAACTCGGCACATTGTCTGTAACTTATAAACACTGGAATGTACAGCTACAGTCAAATAACCATGAACCAACACTCTCCTTCCATCGTGCAAACTATATCAGACTCATATCTAAATATAATCATACAACAACACATTATGTCAACTCAACCCCCTCAATTACTAACTATACTATGAGGTTCTGCAAATTCATGTATGTATGTGTGTGTTGTTCTTTATTACCAAGATATTTATATAACGATGGGAGGAAAGTGTCGGGGGATATTTGACTGTGGATGTACAGTTGCCAGCACTTACAATCGGTACAGTCAACGTTGTCAGTCCACTTCTCCTGTACCAGTTATAAGTGCTGGCAATTGTACATACGCCGAACGTGTATCAAAAAGGTCATTACTACTTCGAAGGGTATAGGTCCATTTTCATCTGGCTAAAAAAAAAATAATGATAAAAATTCACTCTAGTTTCCATGGGATTCAGTTTAGTAATAGCATTGACATTAATTAGTTAGCAGTAAAAGGGATATGTGTAATCATTTTATGTAATACTCTGATATATTTGATACCGACAGTCGATGCCAGTTTTGTCATAACCTTTAATTTAATTACTGATGGTTTTAGTTGTATAATCTCTTACTAATAGTCACATTAGTAATTATCACGTAATATTGGTGTGTGTGTGTGTGTGTGTGTGTGTGTGTACGACATATATGTGTGTATGTGTACGGTATATGTATATGTGTGTGTGTGTGTGTGTGTGTGTGTGTGTGTGTGTGTGTGTGTGTGTGTGTGTGTGTGTGTGTGTGTGTATGTTATAATCAATCACTTCATTATAAGCTAATATTACAAATAATCAGTGGCAATAATTCCGTATTAATCATGGCTGTGAAATGTCTGAGAGGGAAACTACCACTAATTAGCGCATGTATCCCATCCATTCCCTCTCCTCTCATGGGCGTAAATCTCCCGCCCCGACAACCACATTACACCCGAGTTTATGCTGACTCATCATGACTCAGCAGAAAAAAAATATATATACCTCCCTCCCTGCCTACCTACCTTCGTCCATCCAGCGCTGCTCAGTAATTAGCCAGACCCTTTAAATGCAAGAGTGGTGGATTATTCCGTGATGCTGTGGTGTGTGTGTGTGTGTGTGTGTGTGTGTGTGTGTGTGTGTGTGTTATTCCCTGATGCTGTGGTGTGTGTGTGTGTGTGTTATTCCCTGATGTTGTAGTGTGTGTATTGTGTGTGTGTGTGTTATTCCTGATGCTGTGGTGTGTGTGTGTTATTCCCTGATGCTGTGGTGTGTGTGTGTGTGTGTGTGTGTATTATTCCTGATGTTGTGGTGTGTGTGTTATTCCGTGAGTGTTGTGGGTGTGTGTGTGTGTGTGTGTGTGTGTGTGTTATTCCCTAATGTGTGTGTGTGTTATTCCTGATGCTGTAGAGAGAGAGAGAGAGAGATGAGAGAGAGAGAGAGAGAGAGGAGAGAGAGAGAGAGAGAGAGAGAGAGATACAAAGGGTTTTATGGACTGTGTAATGATTGTGTTGGCAGTTTTATTGTTGAAGAAAACTTTTGTCTCTTGGATGCTCATATGTAGGCTATGTAATATTTATAGGGCCAGGTGAGAAAATTAAAGAAGTTAAATAGATAAATAGATACATACATACATACATACATAGGTAGATACATACATACATATATACATACATACATATATACGTATATAGTTAGATGGATAAATACGTAAGTAGATAGATAGATAGATAAATACATAAGTAGATAGTTAGATACAAAGATAGTTAGATAGATAGATACATACATACATACATAAGTAGGATAGTTAAATTTTAATATATATGAGAAGCAAGATGATGATGATAATGATTTTGGAAAGAGGTATTGAGGTGGTGATATGAGGTGGTATAAAAATGAGGTAGATGGTATGGTGAATGGCTACTTAACTCCCTTATACACTACACTCTCTGGACACACACACACACACACACACTCCACACACACACACTCTCACACTCTCACTCTCACTCTCACTCTCTCTCTCTCTCTCTCTCTCTCTCTCTCTCTCTCTCTCTCTCTCTCTCTCTCTCTCTCTCTCTCTCTCTCTCTCTCTCTCTCTCTCTCTCTCTCTCTCTCTCTCTCTCTCTCTCTCTCTCTCTCTCTCACTTCCGCCCCATCCTTCCTTCCTATCTTCATTGCCTTCATTTCCCTCTCCCTCCCCCATCCCTCTCTCACACACACGCACACATTTCCTTTACCCCTCTCCCTTCCCCTATATCTCCTCCCACCAACCCCCTTCCTCTCTCTCTCTCTCTCTCTCTCTCTCTCTCTCTCTCTCTCTCTCTCTCTCTTCTCTCTCTCTCATCTCTCTCTCTCTCTCTCTCTCTCTCTCTCTCTCTCTCTCTCTCCTCTCTCTCTCTCTCTCTCTCTCTAACTTCCCCATACCCTCTCCTAAGGGACGCTCATTTTTCTCTCTCCTTTCCTTACTCTCCATTTCTCTCCCCCCTCCCCCCCCCCAACCTTATCCCACCCTCAGAGACCCATATCTGTCTTGTGGGACTCTGTGATCGTGTATAAGACCTGGTGGCTTCTGATTCCTCCTAACTATGCATGCCACGAAACGAGCTCCTCAATATAGCTAGTGGTGTTTCGTGGCAATGTTTAAAGGACTCACTAACCTCCAATTTTCTGACCACATCACAGAGTCCTTAACTGGCTGGAAAGTTCTCGAATATCACCCTCCCATCACCCACCCC
>JAWQEG010006953.1:0-20000 GCA_033782935.1 Petrolisthes cinctipes
ACTTACCACACTATATACCCTCACCAGTACACTACCCTTACCACACCAACCTTACCAGTACACTACACACCAACCTCACCAGTACACTACCCTTACCACACCAACCTCCCATGTATGTACTACCTTTACCATGCACACTACTCTGGCCTACCCTCCTATACCCAAACTAACCCCTCTGGCTATACCCTTTCCCACAGCCACCAGAACGCCACCCGCCGGCCTCAACCTGGTGAAGTGTCTGAGCAGGAGGTCACAGCAGGCAGTGTGGAAGAATAATGGCACCGGCACCAACACTGGACCTCTGCATGTGGGTAGTATAATTATAGACTGACCAATCGTGTCTTTTTTTTTTATGTAGATTGGTGTATCATGCATGTATGTGTATAGATAGTATTTTATGGTGTGTGTGTGTGTGTGTGTGTGTGTGTGTGTGTGTGTGTGTGTGTGTGTGTGTGTGTTTTTTTTTTTTTTTTTTTTTTTTTTTTTTTTTTTTCTGTTGCTTGGTTGGTATCCTTACAGCGTTGTATGATGATATTGTATTTTTCTTTTCTTTTGCCTCATACTCCCTCTCATTCTCTCATATGTACTCATTTTCTTATGCGATCATTTCTCTCTCTCTCTCTCTCTCTCTCTCTCTCTCTCTCTCTCTCTCTCTCTCTCTATTTATTTACCTATCTATCTATATATCTATCTATCTATCTATCTATCTATCTATCTATCTATCTATCTATCTCTATTTTCATCATTACCACCTCCTTCCTCGCCTCTAACACGCCTCATCAGGAACGACCTTTACGTCCTAACCTACAAAAATAGACACTTCTCTTACACTATAAATACTATATATAAATAACTCCTTAA
The DNA here is from genome assembly GCA_033782935.1 of Petrolisthes cinctipes. Taxonomy (NCBI): domain Eukaryota; kingdom Metazoa; phylum Arthropoda; class Malacostraca; order Decapoda; family Porcellanidae; genus Petrolisthes; species Petrolisthes cinctipes. Next base: position 862 of record JAWQEG010006953.1, read on the forward strand.
TGATCACCCACCACCGTCTTTACCTTGACCTTTCTCATCATCATCATTATCATCATCATCACCACCACCACCTTCATCAACATCATAATCATCACTTCCCCCATCATTATCACCATCTTCTCCGTTACTTCTCTCCCTCCATCCCTTCTTCCCATCATTCCTGTTATTTCATTCCAATGTCCTCCTATTCATTACAGATAAACATGTTCTCTCTCTCTCTCTCTCTCTCTCTCTCTCTCTCTCTCTCTCTCTCTCTCTCTCTCTCTCTCTCTCTCTCTCTCTCTCTACTCTCTCCTCTCTCTCTCTCTCTCTCTCTCTCTCAATTCCTCCCTCCCATTTTATTATTCACCTATTCCACGCACATGCCGCCTCCATCTCCCCTCCCTCCCTTTCAACCATTCATCCCTTCCCACGCCTCCTTCAACCTCCTCTCTCTCTATTTTCTACCGTAGAGCCAAAACTATACAGTGGCAAATCATCCATTCATACTTCCTCAACATCAACATTCATTATATTTGCGTCAAGCCTCACCAAGTTATCATTTTTATCACCGACTTGTGTTAAGACTTGTATCTATGAATCAGTGCTTGCTTCTTTTACGCTTTCATTATACGTATGACGTCTATACCATGTTCTTGGACTTACACTAGAATGTGACTATGTGATTATTGAAAAAAATATGTTACCGGAGTTGCATATAGATTTACATAAATACATTACTCGTACACCAAGCAGATTATTATTAGGATGTGAACGAGGTAGTATGATATCAGCTACTAGTGGTAACAAATATAAAAAACCAATAATAGTATATTCATTGAACTAAATAAAGGCCAAACCAAGATGACTGGAACTTCACCTATATATCCCTTTGGAGTCAGAGAGATAATAAGATTTTGCCGAAGATAAGCTATAGATAACTCTTAGTCCTCTTACATCGAGGACATGTATAATATCCATCCATTCACACTTTGAAGGAATCCTTAGCCTACAATTCACAGACAACAAACACCTCAGTCCACTTATAGTCCTGATCCATACAAACACGTGGTTACCTCTACCTCTTCACTATACTCTACCCTAAGCATCCTCTTAAATCTTTAATAATAATTGTACAGTGCTCCCTCTTCAATATACGACCATATTCTATCTCCTTCTTTCTTTTTCACCCATTTCCTTCATTCACACCTTTCCCTTCTCTTCTCTCCTTCGCTTATCGATCCATCTTCTCCCCTAATCCATTCTCACCAAACACCCTTTTATTCTCACCCGTTTCTCCCTTCCCTTGCCCTCCCCTTCTTTCACCCATTGTCCCGCCTTTCCTAACCATACTCTGTTTGAATATGGTTATAGCACGCATAGAATACACAAGTAGGTGAAAACAGTACCAAGGTAAAATTGTGAGCTAAGTGACATTGCCAAAGCTGAACTTATCTATTTACTCTCACCAGGCGGACACAGCGTCAAAGGCAACTACTTTCGTAATGAGTAATAATTATGTGATCCCTGGAACAAATACTTAGTGCATTTTTTTCCTTGATGGAAGAACCTATTCCGTGGAATGTTATCTTAAATTTCTTTTAATTTTTCATTCACTATTTCCTTCCATTCAACTGGGCATAAGAAGGTTCATTATGGTGGTGATCTTACATACTGTATACTGACCTTTATGAAGTACAGTACCTTTATGTGTTATAAACACCACTATGAACCTAAGTACTCAACATGAGACAGGAAAGGTGCCTATAGGACTTTTAAGCTTTTAACCATGATAGTAGTTGTTGCCTTCCACAAAATATTAATATGTATAAAAATACACGATGACACTATTTCATCATAAGAGTTTAGGATGCCGACAAGAAAGGCGGCGACAATGTACAGTTTGCCGACGAATGGATCGAGGACAGCAGCTCAGAAACATGATGGTAGGATGCCTTCCGTACTTGGTAACACTGCCCGCTCATTTATAGATCTTTATCTTGGGGTTTACTCCTCTGGTAGATTGAAACAAGTCTGGAGATTTTGTTGGCACAAGAGTGCTCAAAGATTTATTGGTGTTGTGTCGACATTAGGTTTGCATCTTGGCATGTAATTAAATCATTTAACGTAAATGTCATGTCATGATATGATACGATATACTGCAGAGAGAGAAACGTAAGACCACAAATACACCAGTTATATTTTGATCATATACCTGTTTGCATTGTGAAACGTGCCATTCAGGGGGTGAAATTGTTATGCACATTGTTATTTAACTAATATAAGGTGAAACTAACACTAACGCATGATTATGTAGCACTAAGATGAGAAAATATGTTTGAGAAGCGAGCTAGGAAAAGGAGCTTATATGGAAAACTGGCGATCAAATGGAATTTAATGGGATTTGATTTGTTTACGAACCCGTGAAACAAATGTGGTTTATGACATTGCAAATAAAGTGGCAGTGACATGGTTTTTATCTCGACAAATTTACAAATTCGTTTCGATCCGCTACACGAATAAACCCACCAAAGATAAAGAATCATTATAATTAATTTATTATGAACGACAGTTTTGCCAAGTGCGAAAGGCTTACTTTACTTACTACCTCCACATTTCTAAGCTATACTTGTCCTCCATCCATTCATCGGCAACTATACATATATTTATCCACGACGGTACAACATGTTCTTTGACTCTCTTTTCCTCTCCCCCTCCCCCCCCCCAACCCCACAGTACGTGTTCGAGCCAATGGAGAGTGGCGGTGGGAACGTGCTACACCTCCACCGCCTGATGACGAGGGGAGGCAACCTGGAGGACCTGGAGATTTACGACATCACCAGGGACGAGTTCAGGAACCTCAGTACCACCTACACCTTCACACTGATTGGTGGCACATCCTCAGGTACACACACACACCTTCACACTGATTGGTGGCACATCCTCAGGTACACACACACACACACACACACACACACACACACACACACACACACACACACACACACACACACACACACACACACACTCACACACACACACACACAAAAATGAGATGGTCAGATAGAGGTGAGAAAGAGATAACAGTCAGACAGACAGACAGACAGACAGACAGATAGGTAGATAGACAGATAGATACTGTAGACAGACAGACAGATAGATGAATTAATAAATAAACAGATAGATAGATAGATAGATAGATGGTGTGAGGCGATAATCTTGTAGCTGCCCCGTAGAAAACTTTATCAATGGATCATTTTAGAATCTACATAAATGATATAATTCTTTTCTTCTCTCTACATGCATGATATAATTCTTTTTCTTCTCTCTACATACATAATATAATTCTCTCTCTCTCTCTCTCTCTCTCTCTCTCTCTCTCTCTCTCTCTCTCTCTCTCTCTCTCTCTCTCTCTCTCTCTCTCTCTCTCTCTCTCTCTCTCTCTCTCTCTCTCTCTCTCTCTCTACATAAATAATAATATAACGTAATTCTTTTCCTCACTCAACATACATACATAACATAATAATAAAATTCTCTCCCGTTCTCTCCCACCCACCCACCGACCCCTACCCCAACCAACAGCGCTGATGAATCGGTTCAAGAAGAGGGAGGAGCGACTGGAGAGGCGATGCAAGAGAAGAGGTCGGTGTTCCCTGCAGATGAAAGACATGGAAAAGAAGCTCAAGATTAAACCACCAGAGATGAGAGTCAGATGTGCTTGGGGGGAGAGGGAGTTTTAGAGAGGGACAGACAGTCAGACAGACAGACAGACAGACGGACGGACGGAAGGGGGAGGGAGGGGGATGATGAGGGGGGAGGGGTCATGGGGTGATTAGAGAGAAGTGGTGTGTGTGTGTGTGTGTGTATGTATTTATGTAGGGATGAAGGGGGGGTGGGGTGATTAGAGAAGTGTGTGTGTGTGTGTGTGTGTGTGTGTGTGTGTGTGTGTGTGTGTGTGTGTGTATGTAGGGATGAGGAATAGGAATAGAATAAAGACATAGAGTAAGAAGTGTTCGGGAGAGAGAGAGAGAGAGAGAGAGAGAGAGAGAGAGAGAGAGAGAGAGAGAGAGAGAGAGAGAGAGAGAGAGAGAGAGAGAGAGAGAGAGAGAGAGAGAGAGAGAGAGAGAGAGAGAGTAGAGTAGAGTAGAGTAGATATGGAGAAGAAGGGAAGGAGTGAGTGAGATGGCAGAAAACTATAGACATAAGTTTGAGAGATAGACACACCCTCTACTCTAGTCACCTCCCCTCTTTATCCAATAGTATTAAATATTCTTCTCTAGCATTGTCTCTAGTCATTGTCTGGACAGGCTGAGGGTAGTAGAGGAAGTGGGGGTAAAGAAGTAGTGGAGTATAGGAGGAGGAGGAGGAGGAGGAATGGGAGTAAGAGGGAAAAATGCAAGAATATTATGAAAACGAAAAATTGTTACGAAGGAAAGAAGGGAGTGCATGGGGAGGAATGGAAAGGAAAGGTGGAATGAAAGGCAGATCAACGTAGTGCTCTGAAGGTTGGGACAGTGAACAAATAAGATGGAAATATAATAATTAAGGACTCTTGTCAAGAAGAAGAAAATAATGGAAGTATATACATGTACGACTACAATAGAGGAATATGAGGAGGGAAAAAGGAGAACGATAAGCAACAAACAGAAAAAAAAATTATTTAATACAAAAATGCCAAAAATTAATTATCAAACTTTGTGGACAGATACGAAAAGTTGTGATGATAATAAGGATGGTATAATTATCACAAATGTGGGAGTCACGTACGTAACCTCGATGCAGCCTTGAAAAAAAAAAAAAAAACAGTGAATCAGTAACGACACAAAAAGAACAAAAGCAGCAAGTTGACACTCTGAAAAAAAAAAATGAAACCTGTGGAAAGGGGAATATAAGTTGAAAAATGGGAGATGGAGGACTGATGATGATGAAAATGAGAATGCAACGCAAACAATCTGTTAAAAAAAAAAAAAAAATAAAAAAAAATGGTGAATATAGAATCTGAGTCACTAAGAACAAACACAATTTTCAAAATGAGAAAGAACTACTATTCTGAAGCATAAAAGTTATATTTACGTCTACATCGTAAAAAAAAAAAAAAAAAGGAAAAAAAAAAAACATGAAAACTCGTGAAATCTCGTTGGAACATTACCGAGCATCAATTGACACAAGAGTAATTTAAAACTAATAATTAATAGACGTCTCACTAAAACTCTCGGATAGGCTACTGGTTCGTGTGCAATAATAATCAAGTGAGTCCAACACGTGCCCTATGCAACACGGTGAAGGTAAATGCTATATTCAATAACATAGTCATCGTATACTCCAAGCTTCGGTACTCAGTGGGGATATAATTATATAGTTGTTTTAATTGGCATGTTGGGAGACAAATTATTCTGAATATATCACTCAATGCATTTGAAATTAATAAAGTATACTTGTAAAACACAGTAATTATGGATTAACAAAAATGCAATTGGTATCTTTACTGAAAGAATTATGAGTTTATAAAATAAGTTACAGTAATTTCATGCAAATCAACAGAAGCTTAAATTTAACACCTTCGGGGTAACTACTATGACATTGTTCTTAAATATAGCCTCAGATTACACGAAGCCTCTCTCTACAGTATTATCCTGGACTGATGTTACTGAGTTTTGGGGGGAGCTTCGTGTACTGAGTGTGTGTGTGATGGGTGACTACATGACTGTTACCTGCTAAACCATTCTGTGACCAAAATTCTATAAGTGCTGAGAAATGGAATCACAGGCCACGATACGATCACTGGTGACTTCACAGGACCTTTGGTACATTAGAGCATCTTGATTCCTCCAAAGTATGCCAGGAAACAGGACCAGATTAACAATAATAAAGATGGCCTGTTGCTTGGACAAGTTTGCTGGAATCAGGTGCTTCATGTTTACCTACACCGTACGAGTTCCTTAACCGTGAGACAACAAGTCGTAACTCCTTAAGGGAACACAGACCTCCAAGTGCCCACTAGAGGTATATACAGTAGTCTTGCTTGGCCTTGATATCTATCCCTCAAGCAGCTATCTCTCTCTCTCTCTCTCTCTCTCTCTCTCTCTCTCTCTCTGACGGGTGACTCATATGTGCGTCTCACTGGCCCCCTTGTCTTGTGCACTTTAATTAAATCTCCGTTGTCTAAATCCAACAAAATACTAAGACATAAAGGAGTAGTACACTTTAGGTATGTACAGTACATGAGAGCGTCTTGATTGCTTCAAAGTATAACAGGCAACAGGACCAGGTTAACTAAAATAATGGAGGCCTGTTGTTTGGAATAGCTTGGAGGAATTTTTTGTTCCATATGTACTACTTACTTACCAACACTTTACGATCCCCTTAACATGATATATTTTAATAGCAGCCTCGGAAAACTATTATAATGCATCCCAGGTTTACAACACAGATAAAACGTACACGTGAGTCGACCGGAAGGAGAAGAATATTATTGTGAATCTTGTCGTTTGAACTCTGAAAAAGCTATTGATTTTTTATGGTAGAAAATATACCACATCACTACGCTATTGCAATAATGATAATAATGATCATATTAATTGCAAAAAATGATACACTAATAAACAATGTCACTGAAATATGAAAACATTAAAAAATATAAAGCAAGAAGTTCTGTTTTTTTTTTTTTCTTTTTTTTTTTTTTTTGCACAGTAGTGAAAGCAACAAGTGTGAGTATTAATTATTATGAAACATACCAGAGTAGGTAGACATTATAATGAACTTACTGTGGTGCAATAAATGGAACGAGTCGTGATAAATATGATGACAAGAATAGTGAGGGACAGGAGTACTCAATAACAATGAAAATAGTAATAATAAATAATAAATAATAAGAATGATATGGAAAAATAGTGAGGGACAGGAGTACTCAATAACAATGATAATAATAATAACAATGATATTTTGAAAAAGTACATGGTGGTGAAAATGAGACTTGATCTATGGATGTTATACAATCTAAGAACAAATTATTTACACTATTATCATGAAAAAATGTAGTTTTATTATATAATAGTAAGAAAAATAAATACATAAAATACCAATTCAAACTGAAAGAAGAGTGAAAAGAAAGAAAGAAGGAACTTGAAATAATTTGATAACTTAAGATATGAAAAAAAAAAAAAATTAATAAGAAAATATTTTTAGAAAATAGTGAACAAGGAATAATACATCAAAATCTAGCAACGAATGATTTGTGACAATAAGCAATGGAAACAGGGTAATGCAATAATAATAATAATAATAATAATAATAATAATAATGATAATGATAATAATCAATATGGAAGCTTGGAAAACAATGAAGAAGAAAAAACATACAGAGAAAAAAATGAAAATATGTGAAAGTTTACAGGTGAACAAACCACAGACAAACTTTGAACTAAAAAAAAAAAAAAAAAAGAGAGAGAGAAAAAAAAAATGAAGGACGAAAGAAAAGTACGTGGAGAAAATAATAAATAAATACTTTTCAAAACACGTGTATATACTGTACTGTAGTGTGTGTTCCCCAGTGCATAAAAGAAGGACATAATTAACTCCCCCACCAACCCCTCCCTTCTCATTTCCTTCCTCCCTCATTCCCTCCCTTCCTTCCTTCCTTCGGGCTCCTTCTCAGACGACAACAACGAATGAATGAATGGAAGGACGCTAGAATAAAAGGAAGAAAAATTATGGAATGTATTTAATGGGTGGTTAGTGAATTAATTAAATAAAGGAACGAAAAAAAGGATGAGATGAAGACAGAGGCAAGACAAGTAAATATAAAAGACATAACACTACCTTTATTTACTACTCTTAAGACTTGTGTTGTATGTGTGTGTGTGTGTGTGTGTGTGTGTGTGTGTGTGTGTGTGTGTGTGTGTGTGTGTGTGTGTGTGTGTGTGTGTGTGTGTGTGTGTGTGTGTGTGTACCAAGATAGATACTTATAACAATAACACTAATATTAGTGATAACAATAATAACTATATTAATAGCATTACTAATGTTTAAAATAATAATAATAATAATAATAATAATAACAATAATAATAATAATAATAATAATAATGATAATAATAATAATAATAATGACATGATGAAAAGCAGAGATAGAAATATAGGCAGATAGGTAGATGAGAAATATTATAGATAAAAACTATCTCTGAACATTTTTTTTTTTTTTTTTTTTTTTGCAATGATAAATGAAATGTTACTTGTGAAAAAAAAAAATGTATATATAAAGATGTGTGTAGTTGTTAGTGGTTCCTCCGTTGTGAATATATCGTTAATATAGACTTTTCATGGACTTACTGTACTGTATGTTTGGTCTCTCACCTGTTCTTAGTTAATTAAGTGAATTTCCAGAGTGTTTGGTTAATTAATGATTAGCTGTCTGTCTGTCTGTTTATTTATACTTTCTATGCATCATCTTCCACAATCTTACAGTGTGTGTGTGTGTGTGTGTGTGTGTGTGTGTGTGTGTGCAGCATATACTTAAGCGTTTGTAGAGTTGTATGTGCATAAATGTGTGTGTTTGGGCGTATGTGCGTGTGTGTGTGACTATGTGTAAATGTGTGTAAGTACAGTATATATGTGTGTGAGTAAGACGTGTACTAAAAATGAAAGATAAACGAAATTGTGTATGGTAGCGATTATATATATATATATATATATATATATATATATATATATATATATATATATATATATATATATATATATATATATATATATATATATATATATATATATATATATATATATATATATATATATATATATATATATATATATATATATATATATATATATATATATATATATATACAGCGTTCACACAAAGGCTCAAAATCAACGCTAACTCAACTCTGGATCGGAAACTGTTTGGATCGGAAACTAGGCAAAGCAGTCTCACCCTTCAGCTCTGTTCTCAGTAGTACTTAAGTCGAATGCCAATAAAAATACTCAGATATCTTAACTAAACAATGTACACTATACGTAGGTAGTGTACCAGACGTAGGAGGGGAGGAGGCAGTCTGTGTAATAATCTTGTCCAGTTGTTCCCATAGAGTTCCTTTACCCTGCTAAAAAAAAATGTGGCGATTTTGAAAACACTTTGTTGCATATTTCTGGCGAGGTATCCTGGAGTTTATTGATTCTTGATAAATAACAGGTATCCATCATTAATGACCACTACTTCTACTTCTACTACTACAATTATTACTCCTTCACTTTCTCTGCTCCAACTTCCACTACTACTACTACTACTACTACTACTACTACTACTACTACTACTACTACTACTACTACTACTACTATTGAGTCAGCGAATTTGCCACATTCTAAGAGACATGAGTACAGTAACTCCGTGGGGCAACTGTACACGTTACTCAACACTCATTTATACATACGAGTAAGCATAGCAGTAAATGAGGCAAACAAACCTGTATACAACAAACAAGTTAGTAACATTAAAGGGGGAGTACAGTGTTGGTAAATCTGGAGCAAACGATTCCTCCAAACTATTTTCAGCAACAGAACACCATTATTTTTGTTCTTCTGGTCCTGTCTCTTGGCATACTTTGGAGGAATCAAGGCGCTCCAATATACCAAAAGTGTACTCTCCCCTTAAAGATGGTAATAACAACATCAATCCTCATTTAACTAACTTTTCGTCGAGTTAATTAACTAAGGAAAATTTCTCACATAAAAGAAGTTCTAGAAGGAGAGAGACACATAAAAAAAAATAGTAATATATACATTGGATAGCAACAGCAAACCTCGATAGAAAACTTTTCATTCATTTAACAAGACTAGAATCCTCACTTTACGGAAATTGAAAGAAGAAAGAGTGAAAGAGAAAAAAAGATGTACGATATATTTTTTAAGTGGCGTCATATATATACAGTATATCCCATTCTATTTATTACAGAAGGAGAAATACATACATAAAAACAATTGAAATATTTTAGTGCTGTGAGAATTCTTTGAAAATACATGTACAGAGAAGTTAAAAAAAAAAAAAAAAAAAAAGGTGAGAGGAAGAAGAGAGAGGTGAACTTAACTAAGGGGAATAACCTGATGTAAACAAATTAGAACACATGTATGTATCCCTCCAAACTCTATCATAAAACAAACACATCTTTGCAGCAGTCTCATAGGGAGGGATTCTGTTTGTTTCCTAGCATAATTATATAGGTTTAGAGGACTCAGAACCACCACCTAATTTCTTTCCGACAGCAGGTTAAGGGGAGGATACAGTTTTGGCATTTTTGCAGATAATGATTCCTCCAAACTACTCCCAGCAACAGGCCACCATTATTTTTGTTAGTCTGGTCCTGTTTCCTGGCGTGCTTTGGAGGAATCAAGGCGCTCCAATGAACCAAAAATATACTCTCCCCTTAAGTACTTACTCCCCACCAATCCATACAGGAGAAACACGAAGTATATAATTATGGAACAGTTGTATGGAATCTATAACGGGTGGTTTGTTGTTGTTGTTGTTGTTGTTGTTGTTGCATCATTCCTGGTTCTACGGGTTCTGGATTGGGGGGGGAGGTGGGGGGTCTGTCTGGTCTTAATTAAAATGAGGGGAATACAAATCAGTGGAATGAATTAGACTGACTTGGTATTTTCTCTCTCTCATACATAATTATACAACATCTCATCATCTCACTTTCATCTCATACTTTGCGTCTCAGATCCAAGTCATTTCATCTTTGTCTATACATAATCTGTGGAATGAATAGGACTGGACATTTTCTCTCACTCATACATAATAATACAACATCTCATCATCTCACTTTCATCTCATACTCTGCGTCTCAAGATCCAATTCATTTTCAAACTCTTGTCTATACATCTGATTACATTCATCTTGCATTCATCTCACTCACTCACTCATTCACCCCAAAGATCATCCCAAAACAACGTCGTCCCATCTCACTCACCTACTCACCTACTCATTTATTATCTCATTCAGTATTACTCATTTCACTCTAACCTTTTTTACTCATTTTTTTTTTTTTTTTTTTTTACTCACGCATTTCATTTTGTTCAGTGCATAAAGACCCTCAATTATCTACATCACCACCACCACCACTATCTATCATTACCATTCATCACCAGAACTTTCATCATCGTTGTCATTATCATCATCACCATCATCATCATTTTTATCCCCATTTTCGTCATCATCGTCATCATCATTTTCGTTATCATCATCATCATCATTTTCGTCATCATCATCATCATCATCATCATTTTCGTCATCATCGTCATCATCATCATTTGTATCACCATTTTCATCATCATCATCATCATCATCACCATCATCATCACCATTACTACTATCACAACTACACCCATCACCATTACCACCACCACTATCACCCCCTACTACCACCATTACTATCATCACTACCACAACCACTATCTCCATTATCACTTCATAACCAAAACTGACCAAAATTAGGGAAATTCACGATGCAAAATTTCCCCACAATAATATATACGGATAATGGTGATGTAATAATAATAATAATAATAATAATAATAATAATAATAATAATAATAATAATAATAATAATAATAATAATAATAATAATAATAATAATAATAATAATAATAATAATAATAACAACAATATAACAACAATAAAAATAATAATAATAATAATGGGGAGAAAGAGGTCCATAGTTATCAATCCTTCGTCATTTAAATACTGCTTTCTTTATTTTTTTTTATTAACTTATTTGTGTTTACTGAGTTGCAACACATTTCCTTCATTAAATAATTAAGTTAAAGGACAGCCACTGATACCTCTTGTCCTTCATATACATAATGATATAATATTTTGTGAATGCTTGTTACCTATAATGATGTAATGTAAATAATAGTTAATAATATAAATGTGACACTAATCTATTATGATACTAGTACTATAAATCAATAAACAGAAGGTATGTGAGTGTTTTTGTATTTGTGTTTGTAATATTATTATTATATACGTATATATTTGCTCTTAACCTCATGCCATAGAGTTAAACATAATAATGATACCTTGATAATATACACATTAAAGCGATAACAACAACAATATAATAATAATAATAATAATAATAATAATAATAATAATAATAATAATAATAATAATAATAATAATAATAATAATTGTATATCATGGTTACTGGTATTAAATTATTACCAATCTAATATTAACAAAAATAATAACAATGAGTTAACTTCCAAAAAGACATGGTATGGAGAAACAGTTCAAATACAATCAAAGCCATTTTGGGGCCACCTAAATATAAACAAGGAATATCAGAGTAACACACCATTGTAATTTATATATATGGCACGAGGCTGAATGAGTAGTAGCTTGGTGTAGTGTTTATGCTGCTACTGTACACTCGTGATACATAATTTCTGACCAGAGTGTGAGGAGCAGAAAGCTTCGAATCGCCTGGTATTGCTCATTTCCCCACCCAGTACACCTATAGAGGCTCAGTGAGTTCGAATGCAGGGTGTGTGTGTGTGTGTGATGCCTACCGTTCGTCTCTGGTCAGGGATTACGTATCACGAGTGTACTTCAAAGACAAAAGTCGTGTCGTTAAATTTGGTGGAAACATAATATGGTAAAAAAGAGCTAACCATACTACTGGGCATGGACGTTATTGTGGTGCACGGGTTTTCATTATGTTTCACGAGTTATATCAAAAAAATCATCGGACAAGACAAAGACAGACACAACTTTTGTCTTTGATAGTACTTCAAATATCACTACTAATTCAATGTGTTAGTTTACAGATTAATTAATTAAGGGAATCAAACTTTTGTGGTCAATTTGGAGTTAATTAATGTAGGGGCCTCCAAACTCTATCATAATACACGTCTCTACAGTCTTATGTTGAGGGGTTCTGTTGCCTGGCCTAGTTTGGAGGAATCAGTAGCCTTCAAATGTCTCATGATAGGTTACGGTACTCCCCTTTAGGACCTTGTGATCGTGTATGAGACTTGGTGTGTTTCTGATTCCTCCTGACCATGTAGGTGATGTTTCATGGCAAAGTTTGAAGGAATCGTTTACCTCCAATTTTCTGACTACATCACAGGGTCCCATAATACTTTTTTTTTTTTTTTTTTTTTTTTTTGGCTTAAAGAAATAATTGTCTGTGAACGTTTATCCTCGAAACAAAATGACACGATGGAGAAAATGTTATTATGAATCTGTTTGCTCTAAGACAACGTGAGCTAATAATAAAGTGTCCATTTCCACAATTATAATCAGACACGTGATAACAGACAGACACTCCCATTATTCAGTGTAAAGTCTCTTCCGCCTCCACGTTCACCACCACTCCAGTATTGTCAGTATATGTAACCCATTAGTTTCGACTTTCGTATCCAAAACAAATGCCAGAACGAGTAAGAGGGAGGGGGAGGGGGAGGGTGATGGTGGCCTGGGAGTACTCAGTGAGGTGTTATAAAGAAGAGACAGGGTAGGGCGAGTCAGTCAGCCAACCTACCAGGGTCGGTATTAACAAAACATCTTACTAAGAGTTTTGGACTTGTTCGTATGTTTGCATTTCTGACCTCACCATATTGTTTTAGGTTCATTTCGAAGCAGTGAGTGGCTTAGCTATTCTATTTGTATAAGTTGTTGTTATGTTTTCAAAGCAGTGTCGGGTACTTAAGTGTCCCCGCCATGAATGAATGCTTACGAAAAAAATATTAAGTTAAGAGTGAACTTTGCTTTTGTGAATACGGGCCCTGATAGATACCAAGGCAGAGGAAGATTGTTCATTATTAATTCATTTGTGCGACTAAGAGAGTACAGCTAAAAGTACAGTTACCATAATCGCTATACATATAAAATTTAAATCTAGCCACCTCATTATGGACTTGTGTCTCTAACTGTACGATCGCAAATCAAACTTTTCTGTCTTACACTAAGAACGGATGAATGGAGGTCAAAGAAGAATTTTTTATTATTTTTTTTTTTTTTTTTTTTATTGTATAGTGATTTACCTTATCATTTCCATACGTTCCATCAAACTTTGTAGACTTCTAGATACAGTTGCCTCCACGAGTAACGAGCACAACATCCAACAGTGAGTTTGGCAAAATGTAAACAAACACAGTGGTGCCACATTTCGCCAATCCCACCGGACACTGTTGTTGCTCGTTGTTAGTGGAGGCAACTAACTAACTAACTGTACACTGAGCCACAAGAGTATTATGGGTCCAGACAGAGGGAATCCCATGTGTACTGAAAAACAAAACAAAAAAACATTCCAACAACAACAGCTACTATTGGACACTACTAATGTTTCGGTGACCTTCCTTCTGTGATCCAAATTGTTAGAAGATGCCATACCGTATTGTGCACCGAGAATTTTTGACTTAAGTGTATTATTTATATATTAGTGGTCATGGAAACAAACAAATCCGTAAATCATTTGCAAAATAAATATCGTACAAGTTAGTTAAATAGGTTCTAATTACAACTTCAATTTTTTTTTTCTTCTTTTTTTCTATACCTCAACCTCGGGACTGTGGGGTGTCAGTAGCCCGTGACTCTTGCGAGGTCCCCAGATTATTGGGTGTTGCACTAAATGAGACAGTGGAGCTTCGTGGTGATGTTGGTACCGTAGCTTCTCTTCTGTCCCACTACTAGATGACCCACACATTATTTATACACGTCACTATCAGGGGAGAGCAGCTACACCGTCACTCACAGCATCTGGGGATATGGTCGGGCATCTTCTATGTTGTGAGTTGACGACGATGTAGGGGGTATTTCTTTGACTTGTCGGAGTAGCCATGCAGGATAATTGACGGACAGCAAGAACCATCAAATCACCTAAGAAATACCCCAGACGTTTCTCGTGGACTCAAACCCATTCGCAGTCCGTCACCATATCCACTCTGCCACCGCCTCCCTCAATCAAATCCAAGAAACAAACAAGTGCATCAATGTATCACAAGAGTATCTGTTTTGAAGTATAATAACCAGGAATAAGTCATTTTCTAATCTGCCAAAAATACATTGCCTCCATATCGCCACCACAAGTCCTGTCGCCTCCCTTGTCTACTGGTGAACTCTTGATTCCTCCAAAGTATGCTAGGAAACAGGACTAGAATATGAAAAATAATGGTGGTCGCCTGTTGCTTGGAATAGTTTGGTGGAATCAGTTGCACTAGATTTTCCAACAATGTACTTCCCCCTAAGTCTACAACACTGATGAACTATACATGAGATCTTATTTAATTTGTACAGTCGTGGACATAAGATTTGTCTCTCCTGACATTCAGTAACTCAGGACTATATTGATCGTTCATCTTTTCGAAAACTAAAATGCGTACTATTATGAAATCTACGATGTTTGCGAGCAGGAAGTTACTGTTGACACTTTCAATAATTATATGCCACGAAACAGACTCCCACAGGACAGGGTTTATTTTGTGATACAATGAGGAAGAACTTAGTAACCTCTGAATATATTACAGTGTTCTTAATTTTATTTCACGTACACAGATCCAAACATCACTCTTTGGCCTCACTTTTGAAGCTGTACCTTAGTCAAATAAGGGGACTGAGGAAAATATAAATCACGGCTGATTTTACTTTCAGAAGTGGTAAATGTCGCCCTGTATAGTCATGGCCATAATTAAAGTGGACCCTCCTGTCTGAAAATAAAGTCGGTAATCCTCAGTACTTCCAATATAGCAAAATAATACCTTCACGAGTCCATGAAATAACATGAGTTTATTCAATAAAAAGGAGAAGTGACAGAACTTTTTTCCTATACCTACGCATTCCGAGTTTCGGTGGAGAGAGGCAAGATTTTTTGTCTGCGACTGTATTGCAAAGACACATTCAAGAGTTTCGTTTTTCCTCCTAACCTTCAAGAATTTGTGACATTTTAGATTACTCGTATATACACACTATAAGAAAAAATTATATTCAGGCATGGTTATTCGCAGCTGTTAATTTTCCTACAAATGTATGGAATAAAATAGTGTGAGTTACTGGAAGGCAGGAGGAATGCTGGAACTTTTGAGAACGACTGTACATGAGGACATACGAAGGGAAGAAAGGAGAGGAACGTCCACAGGCGCCTCAACTCTCACTTTAAATTAAGGGGAGAGTTTCTTTTTTGGTAAATTGGAGCACCTCGATTCCTCCAAATTAATTAAGTATGCTAGGAAACAGGACCAGATGATCAAAACTAACGATGTTCTGTTGTTGCTTGAAAATGTTTGGAGAAATCATTTGCTCCAGATTTACCAACACTGTAAACACAACAGTGGTGAAAAGAATTTAACTAGACCCTGTAGTAGTTAGTGTGAGTAACCCCGAATGACAAAAGAAGCTCAACTGTGCAATGTGATCTGTGACCAACTCTCTCTCTCTCTCTCTCTGCCTGGTGGTGATGGTGATGGTGGTGATGGTGATGTTGTAGTGGATGATTGTAATTACTGCCTCATCTGTCGTGGTGATTGATATGGATTGATTGTGGTGACTGAGGTGATGATTGATTCATTGTGGTTATTCGTCGGTGTTCTGTGGTAATTGATTTGGAGTGATTGTGGTGATTGATTGTGATGATTGATTGTGGTTATTCGTCAGTGTTTTGTGGTGTGATTGATTGTGGTGATTGATTTGGATTGATTGTGGTGACTGAGGTGGTGATGATTCATTGTGGTTATTCGTCAGTGTTTTGTGGTGAAGGATTGTGGTGGTGGCTACTGATGTGTTAGTGTGTGTGTGCTGACTGAAATGAGTGACTATAGACAAATGAGACGTTCTATAAAATCTGTGACATATGAATAATTGGGTAGTGAAAAACTTATCTATGTAACTAACTAATAATTGATGTCAGAGTGTTGTATGTGACACGTCGGGTATAAAAAAAAAATGGTCCAGGAAAAAATATGACTGCTTGATGACTGGCTGGTATAACTGGAGATAGGACGAGGTGGATAAAAAAAATAATCTGGCCACCGAGATCTATATATAGGGGAGTAGAGTAAGAGAGATTGGATGACATATTATGAACACGACTGTACACGTTAGACCGCCTAGCAGATCCGGTTGTGTGTTCAAAGTCCCTCCATTTATATTGCAAATCTGAAATAGAGAATGCAACACAGTGATGGGTCCCTCTTCAAAATGGAGGGCTTATAATTTTATCAGGGCAAAATTATGTAGGTCACTATTCCCTTCACACTCTGTCCAAAACCAGACGACCAGGATATCCAGTTTGAGCTGTTTCTTTCCTTGGTTTGGAAGGGGCTGTAACCTAGTCTATATCACCAAGAGAATCACGTGTTCCATTTTTTGCACATTGCAGCTCCCAATTGTGTTTATATAGTTTATCTAATATTTCGCGTTTCATATCCATTATCAAAATCATCGAACGAACATACCATGAACTACCACCGACTTCGACCCACTACCATGCATTTTTATAGAACACAGATAAATGTAAATAAATCCACAGATGAGAGAAACAGCTAATACAAGAAACACGTTACGACCCACAACACGTGCGAGGCGAACGAGTTGTCGATGAATACTGACACACTAAACTAACATTCAATAAGACTCACATCAGTACAGAGCCAAGGCAGAGTGTTCCAGTAGTTAACGTTCACCTACTCGCATTGATCGTAGTGTACTTTAATTAATAAGGGAAGTAACTGCTGGCTTGGAGAAATTAGAAGGCTACCGATTCCTCCAACTATGCCAGGAAACAAAGCCCCTCCATATGAAATTCTACAAGGGATGTGTTTTATAGCTGAGTTTGGAGTCCTACATTGACTCCAAATTGGCCACAAGATGTTATTTCCCTTAATTAAACCTAGAACTGATGTGGGACTCTATGCAATCAACCAAATACCAACTGAGAAATGAATGAATACAGAAAACGAATGGGACCTCATATATATATAGGATGTAATACAGCCACGAACATAACGTCACTTAGTTACACTGTACAAGAGCCTAAGCAAAATTGGCTTTGATTATAGTCGACGAGAATTGGATGTTTTTGATGCCTCCAAGCTGTGCCACATAAAAAACAACACCTTTACTGATGGATTCTGTTTCGTGGCACTGGTGTGAAGGAATGCCTACCTACCCTCCGACATCACGGGCCTCTTCATCCAACAGTATCATCAACCATTATCTTTTATCACCCCTACACTCAGTACAGTCTCGATCCAAAGATTAATTATTATCGCACCTGTCATATAATAGTCGAGGAAAGTGAATGCTGCTAACTCCTCCAAACTGTGACACAAAACAGCACCAACTATATATTGAGGGGCTCTGTCTGTTTCCTGTTATAGTTTGGAGGAATCGGTAAGCTGAGAAGACAAGGAAGGAAGGCTCGTTACTTAGGATTTGGACATCTAAAAGGTTCCCACTGAATAAGTAAGAAAGGCTAAAAAGATATAGAGATATGAATATAGTTATTCGCTTTACCCCGCCCGAGTCCCTCACTACATAACCCATCATGACATTTTTTGTAAGCTTCCGATACCTATAGTAAAGTGTCATGAATCTGGAAAAAGAATGTATATTTATAAATGAATACAAGCATGACCCATTTCACCTCTTGTTCAGAAGACTTTTAGAACTCTCAGACATTTCAGGATTTAGATATCATATACAGTAAATTATACACGATAACATTGTAGTGAGTTAACTATTGAAAAAATAAAATTATAAATAAAGAAACCTGTAATGAAATCTAATGATTACCTTAGTTTTCAATGCATCAGATTTAATCCCACTGCTACATTCACTTGCCCTGTATTTGACCAAATGGATATTCCATCGCTAAAATCATCAATCAATGAGTGTATGATTCAGTACTGTACAGTACTATTCAATTCTTGCGTTTTTCTATATATATATATATATATATATATATATATATATATATATATATATATATATATATATATATATATATATATATATATATATATATATATATATATATATATATATTATATATATATATATATATTATATATATATATATATTATATATATATATATATTATATATATATATATATATTATATATATATATATATATATATATATATTATATATATATATATATTA
>JAWQEG010006954.1:0-56767 GCA_033782935.1 Petrolisthes cinctipes
GAACAATCAAAGTTTCAGCACCATAAAATTGAATCATTAACACTTAGAAATTACATGGGCTAAAATAAAGCCTACAAGTATGATATGACTTCCTCAAAAATTGTGCCAAGAAACCGCTACACCTTACTTCACATTATCTGATACGTGACAATGATTGTATGAATTAATATTCTTATCCCCTTTAAAATATAAGTCTCGTGTCGTGTGTGTGTATGCATTGTGGTAGAGAGAGGTTGTGGTGGTGAAGCAGCGTGGAGGTGAGAGCGCCTCAGTACTGTTGTGACCGAGGGCTGGTTGGTATATATTGGCCCAGACTACGCTCGCCATAATAGTTATAATGACCATCATTAGTAAAACTGTAAATCTCGGACCGGACTCCCGACATAGAGGGCGGTGGCATCTATCAGGAAAGTCTGGGGTGGTTTGGGCTGTTCTGCGGGGCGTCACAAGCACGATTTTGATAGTGACTGTTGTTGTTGGTGAGGGAGGTTAGATAGCGAGGGACAAAACCCACTAAGACTTCACGGGTACAATGAATCGTGAAAATATGACCACGTCAAAACTCGGGTTGGTCTTCCTCCCCCCTTAAGGAACCCCGAGAAATGCAAATATTACCGTCGAATATACATATAGGTCGACCCCGCTATCTGGACCCCTCTTGCTCCCTGGCATTTTGAGGACCCCGGCACTGTAGACTGTGAGCTCAAGGGCAGGACACGACGAGATGGACTTGTGGGAGGTGGAGGAGGTAAGGTGGGTGAGGGGGCAAGGGGCGGGGGCAGGGGGCAGAGCGTGGGGTTATAAAGTGGGCACAAGACGCAGCCGCCAGGTGAGAGCTTCTGTGTGCCAGGTCTGGTTGGTCCTCTACTCGGCTGGCTATACTCTCCTTCATACATATACAGTCCGTCTCCCACACACCCAACACTGTCACTCACATCCTCTCTCCTATATCAGCCACTCATTCCTACTCTCTCATACCCAACACTGTCACTCACATCCTCTCTCCTATATCTGCCACTCATTCCTACTCTCTCATACCCAACATTGTCACTCATATCATCTCTTCTTTCCTGTCAATCACACCTACTCTCTCATACCCGACACTGTCACTCACACTCCACACTGTTACTCACATCCCCTCTCCTATACCTGTCACTCACATCTCCTTTCTCATTCCCCACACTGCCCTCATATCCACTCTCCTACCCTGTCTGTCACTCACACCACCTCTGCCACACCTTACACTGGCAGTCACACCCCACAATGTCACTCACATCTTCTCTCCTACCATCTCACTCACACCACACATTGTTATTCATACTCTCTCTCCCACACACACACCGACATCTGATATCTCTCCGTAGAACGGAGAAGAGATCCACGAAATAAGCCTATTGATTTGAAAAGAACTGATTGGTGAGATAATAATATTCACTAATATTAATAAAAGTTTCCTTTTTATCTTTCCTTTCAATGATACAGACTTCAAAGGTATTGTAAACACCATAAAAATCTTATCGTGTAAGTGGTCATCGATGATATCCTAAACGACAACTGCAGCTCGCGTTGTCTACTACCAATCGTTAGAGGTGTCTGAATGGACCACATGATGATTGCACCAATAGTTTATGATCATGTATACAGACAATTACATAAATTTCACTTCTCCTATTCGTCAGTGATTTATAACTTGCATGTTGTGTATACTTGCCGTGTACTATTATGGTCATTCATTTATACAGTTACATCTAACTATACAGTTAAGGTATTTTTTGTGCTTTACTGTCCCCCTCCCCCCCTTGGGTATTATGTATGTTAAGGTGCTACAACAACAGTATGCTTCATGTGATTTTATGCTATTGAGTTATTATTAGTGCAATTGATAGAACACTAAAACTTTTACATGTTAAAGTGAGTGGATTTGGATTTAAGCATAATTTATATAGTACACAATCTATGGCAAAATACTGTCTCCTCACCCATCTCATCTTGAAGGATACTACAAAGGATGAGCAATGAACAAACACATTAACCTTGCAAAAGTACAATATAAAGCAGGCAATCTAATAAAGTTATTCTCTAGTGCTTCAGTTCAAAAGTCTGTGAAGCTTATGTTTTCCTACAATGAATTATGACTTGGCAAATGTGGTGACAGAACTTTTGCCACCTACTGTACACACGTAGGTCATAACACTCTACTAAAATACTTTGACACTTAGTCTTTGGTGAAATGTGATATCGTTTCATTGTGATGGCTTATTTTATTGTGTTAGATGCGATACAATAACGAAATCAGATTACTCTTCTCCTTCACACAGGCAACTATGAACAACCTACTCTCTCACACTCACACAACACCTATATTCTCTCCCTTTCTCATTCGCACTCATCAACTCTGCTCTTGCTCTCCCTCATACTTACAAACATTTCTCTCTCACGTATGCACACACCACATCTCATCCAACACTTTCTTCCTCAAACACAAGCACACATATACCCACAACTTTAACATTTCTCTCTCTCTCTCTCTCTCTCTCTCTCTCTCTCTCTCTCTCTCTCTTACACACACACATACACACCACCTACCTCAGAGTCTGGCCGGGTAAGCCGTGTACCTTTTAATCACCCACGCGAGCCCCCGCCGGCGCGAGGCGCGACATCTTACCTGCAAGACAGACACGGGCCCATTATAATACGCTTCCTACAGACACCCTGCCTAATTAGTGACACAGTGAAATGTTGTAGGTTTTTGTACCGGCATCTATCTTTACACTCGGCTTGGCCCGGCCAGGTAGGAGGGCAAAGGAGGCAGGGGATAGAGAAAGAGAGAGAGAGTGGAGGGTGAGAATAATGAAATAGCAAGGGAGACAGTGAGTGTAAGAAATTGAAATGAAACGTGATGTATGTCTAGTGGGAAAGGGAAGTGTGCATGAACAAAGATTAAGAACAGAAGTACGATTGATAAAAAAATTAATTAGATAAAGATTTAACAGACAATAAAAACTAGAGTTAATATTAGACAATGTCGAATAGGGAAATGAATGTCGGGAGAAACGACGGAAGGAAAGGAAAGCATATACAGTATAGGAGATAAAGAGAAGTTGGACATGTGTGTTGAAAGAATTCTCTGGGTTGAGATCATGCCTGAGAAAGAAAATGAGGTGTGATCAAAATAGAACAAATTCGTACGAGAGGAAAACGAATACGGAGTGAAATTGTCGACGATAACAAGACAAATGGACGAGACTATAACAAGAGACAAGTGGAGGAGGTGCTGATGAAATAGAGAGAGTGGCTTGGGGGGGTTTCTCTAAGGGAGGAAAAATAGAGTAAGAAAAAAGGAGAGACAGCGAAAATAAGGTGTAAGGCGGAGTATAAACAGCAGTGTCTAATTCAAATGGCAGCAGATATGAATTACAGAGAAACAAGGAGATAATGACAGCGTTTGAGGTGCTCTCCGTTTATGAATGTAATTAGCCCCATATGACAGCAAAGAATCTAGGGTGGCAAGAGTGGTGGTGGTGGTGGTGGTGGTGGTAGTAGAAATGGTGGTGATAGCTGTGATACTGGTGGTGGTGGTAATGGTGGAGGAGGTGGTGGTGGTGGTGGTGGTGGTGGTGATGGTGGAGGAGGTGGTGGTGGTGGTGGTTGAGGTATTGGAAGTTGTGATGATAACTGTGATAGTGGTGGAGATGGTGGAGGTGGTGGTGGTGGTGGTAGTGTTTTGATGGTGATGAAAGTTATGTTAGTTTGCTTTGTGGTGGTGAGAACAGTGTTGGTGGTGGTGATTGAGATGCTGGTGGTGGTAGTGTTGATAGTAGTAGTATTGGTGGTTGTGGAGGTAGTATGTGGGTGGCCAACAACCAATATTCTTCCTCCCTTACTCTTTTCATGACTGCACTAAGTGGCTGCTTTGTCAAGTTGGAAGTAAAAATAGACAAGAAAAGACGATAAATAACCGGGGGTATAAAATACGTTGTACACTCCCTCATCATAATTTTTTGTCTTTTACTACCACCGTTTTTGCCTCTTTAGTTTTTCATGTATTATCTACGTACCGCTTCAGAGAATCTCCAAACAGCAAATTTCTATTGTAGTTGTTTATGTATACAAGACAATTAATGGGGCTTTCTCAGAGTATGTACATTTTATGGTGAATGAAAATCATATGTCAGGAATATTTTTTATATACATGAAACACCTGAGCAGATTACTATGCAACTTCGTACATATGACGTACACATTTCATAACTAGCATCTCATACTACCCTGAGGTGAGTTAATGCAATTATCTATTAACATGAATTGTACATTTCTGGAGGGAATGAATAATCCAAAGTAGGATGTATACCTGGAATGTACATTCTTGGTTAAATGACATTAGATAAACATTTTGCATACATACCAGAGTTTATAAGTTACAGATAAGTATCAGGTTGTGTACATTTTCAGTGTAATTTGTCTTTGATTGCAATTCATTTGCCGAAAAGCCAAGAAAATTATATGAATGGGGGAGCCGGTAAATTTTCGCTCGGTAATGACAAAAATCAAATGGAGGTGTAGTATTAGCTGTGTACTGGTTACAGATCAACACAAATGTTACGAAACTGGCTCCTGAACATACCATTACAAGTAACCGTAGCATAATTACCTTAGCACAAAGTTAGGAATATATAGGTGGGTCTGGACCTATCTAAGAGTGGGGAAATCAGAGACGACTAATTCCTCAAAAACTAGGAAACAAAACACTTATTTTTGTACTTGCCTTTCAATTTTCGCATTTAGTGTCCAGTATATTATGAAATCCCAGATGTTTATATTATATGGGCATCACGAAATATCTTGGCCAAAATAGATGGCTCCTAATTCCTCCAAACTATGACAGAAAACAACAGTACTTTCTCAGTGTTCGAGTCGGGAATCAGTTTTGTTGCAGTGCTTCGAGGACTTCGGAGACCCCAATTCCCCCAAACAATTAACGAATCGGAATAGTACAGTGTTGGTAAATGTGGAGCAACTGATTCCTCCAAAGTATCCCAAACAACAGGATACCATTATTTTTGTTAACTTGGTCCTGTTTCCTGATATACTTTGGAGGAATAAAGGTGCTCCAATGTATGTACTTGTATGAAGAAACAAACAGACGAGGTAAAGTGCATATCATTTATCATGTGACCTGTTTCGTGGCAATGTCTACAGAAATCAGTTACCTCAAATTTTCCCACACCCACTTCACCTGGGCACCACACAAACAGACGAGCCTTTAGTTCCCACCCAAACGTCCTACCTTCACACCCACCCACCCACCCATTCACCTACCCAGTCAACTCTCTCTCTCTCTCTCTCTCTCTCTCTCTCTCTCTCTCTCTCTCTCTCTCTCTCTCTCTCTCTCTCTCTCATTATAGTCAAATATATTAGGTTCGATTCCCGAGTGGGATAACTGGCTCACACACACACACGAAAAAAAAATATATATGAAATTAAAGTTACCTTGAGTGGAAAGTTGCAAGGAAATGACGAAATTGCCAGAGACGGTGACTAAAAATGACTGAAGCAGAGAGGGTGGGTGATAAATGACGTTGATAGGGTGATGGATAAGGCAGACAGGACGGGTGACAGGGAGCAAGGTGACAGTCGGGTGAGAGAGAGAGAGAGAGAGAGAGAGAGAGAGAGAGAGAGAGAGAGAGAGAGAGAGAGAGAGAGAGAGAGAGAGAGAGAGAGAGAGAGAGAGAGAGAGAGAGAGAGAGAGAGAGAGAGAGAGAGAGAGAGAGAGAGAGTAGGAAGGGTGGGAGTTGAGAAGGGGAGGGGAGGAAGGGAGGTGACAACGGAGGGATGGAGGGAAGTGAGATAGAGAGGGGGGAGAGGACATGAGAGAGAGGTAGGGAGGTGACGAGAGAGGGAGAGTGAGGAAGGTGAAATGGGAAGGGAAATGACAAGTTTGTATAAAGGTGTGTGACAAGGGAGGGAGGGAAGGGAACAGGGGAGGGAGAGAATGAGGTGATAGGGGAGAGAATGAGGTGATAGGGGAGAGAATGA
Organism: Petrolisthes cinctipes; assembly: GCA_033782935.1. Classification (NCBI taxonomy): domain Eukaryota; kingdom Metazoa; phylum Arthropoda; class Malacostraca; order Decapoda; family Porcellanidae; genus Petrolisthes; species Petrolisthes cinctipes. The sequence continues at coordinate 6,037 of JAWQEG010006954.1, forward strand.
GGTGACAGGGGAGAGAATGAAGTGACAGGGGAGAGAATGAGGTGACAAGAGAGGAAGAGGACGAGAGGGAAGGGAAGGAGGTGACATGGAAGAGAGGGAAATGACAAGGGTGGAAGGGGATGACAAGAGTGGAAGGGGGGTGACAGGGGAGGGAGGGGGCGACAGGGGAGGGAAGGTGGTGACAGGGGAGAGTGCAAGGTGACAGGGGATGGAAGGAGATGACAGAGGAGGAAGGAAGTGACAGGATAGAGAGGGAGATGACAGGTACAGGGTGGTTGGTGACAGTAGTGTGATGGCACATGACACTACTGGCAAGAGTGTGTTGGCAGGTGACAGCGGCAGGAGCCTCATAAAGGCGGAGTGTGCCGGCCAGGCCAGAGTGGGGCAGAGAGGCGGCCAAGGCTACAGCCATTACCCTCCGCTCCAAACGTATAATTTGGACAAGACTTGGCCTTACGGTACACACGAGCTACCCATTTGAACATTCCTTCAAGTAATTCCTTGAACCCTTAACTTTCACAAGCTAGAATAGCGTGTCTGAGCTCAACGGTAGCGCACTAGCAGGGGGGTCTTTCTCGCGGGAGGCAGGCGGCAAGCAGGTTCAAGCAGTGAAGAGCGAGGCGGCAGGTAGGGAGTCCTAATGGTGAGCAGGTAGTGAGCACCTCTAGATGACGGGCAGGGCGGCTGGTTGAGAGCGAGGCCAGGCAGAGCCCTCACCCTCGCCGCTCTCCACTCCATGATCCCGGATAATATTAATTATTTATTATTGATATTAGCACACCATTGCGCTAAAGGATTCCTGCACTGACAAGCGACGCTGTAACCCACCACCTCTACACTCATAAAATTTTCCAGGCAGCCAGTGAATGTCACCCTACGCCCGTGAAGTAGTACCACCATCACCACCACCATCACCACCACCACTTCCCAAGCGGCCCGCCACCCTTCACAACCCTTGCTATAAATACTCCCTATATACACTGCCCAGGATCCCTGTAAACTGCGTCAGGATACCATCTTTACAGTTCGCTAAATGGTAATAAACTGATCAGTTCGGCTTTCTCGCTCTCTCTCCTCCTTCCTTTTTTTCAGCATTGGCGAACATCATTCATATTTTCGCCTCCGTGTGTGTGTGTGTGTGTGTGTGTGTGTGCTTTGCCTCCGTACGTGTGTGTGTGTGTGTGTGTGTGTGTGTGTGTGTGTGTGTGTGTGTGTGTGTGTGTGTGTGTGTGTGTGTGTGTGTATCAGGTACTTTCCCACTCTTTCCCACAAGTTGTCACGTTAGGAGGATATAATATATAATATGTCCTACCTTCCCTACCACCATACCTCACCCCCCTCTCCATCCTCACCCATCCCCCAGCTCACCCATCCCCCGACCCGAGTACAACATACCCATCCTTCTAATGACGCGCCCCACCCTCCCCTCCTTCCCCCACTCCTCTTCACATCCCTCACTTTCCCCTTCTCAATCCCCGCTTTCCCCATCCTCTTCCTTCTGAACTCCTCATCCACCACTACCAACACCACCACTATCACCACCACCACCACCAGCAGCACAACCACCACCAACACCACCATCACCAACAACATCACCACCATCACCACCACCACTCATCAGCACATTCATTCCCGTCACTACCCTTCATCACCATGTACCCTAAAACCTCACCTATGTCCATCACAACTACCACAACATTACAACCCGAACTATATATGTCTCAGGCATCAGACACTCCATTACTGTATACCCTGCCACAACACACACACACACACACACACACACACACACACACACATTCATCACTATATTCCTGCTGAATTTCACTCTCCTTCAAAAATACCTACACCCACTCCTACCCCTCTTCGCCATTCACACAGGCACTCACCATTCCCACCACTCACTCTCCCTCCTCCTACTCCCCTTTACACAGACTCACACCATATGTCATTCTTTGTGTTTCTCGTCGCTGGATTGTGAATGATTGACGCCATAATTTGTGTTAGTATAAACGAACCAGACGTGACATGATTCATTTAGTGTCAAAAAGCACCACCCAATTTGAGAAAGGATATATATTGTCGTATTTTTAGGAGCAATTTTATCTCATTTTTGAAGATGTGTGTTAATTAGGGTGACCTCTCTCTCTCTCTCTCTCTCTCTCTCTCTCTCTCTCTCTCTCTCTCTCTCTCTCTCTCTGTGTGTGTGTGTGTGTGTGTGTGTGTGTGTGTGTGTGTGTGTGTGTGTGTGTGTGTGTGTGTGTGTGTGTGCTAATGTAACTGCATATGTGTGTGTGTGTTCTACTGTAACTGTGTGTGTGTGTGTGTGTGTGTGTGTGTGTGTGTGTGTGTGACAAATGAGGGAGGATAAAGTAGTAAGCATGTTAAGCGTGTAATTAAAAGAGCATGTGAGTGAGTGTGGGCATGAATAAGTGAATGAATGAACAGGTGTGGGAGTAAGTGAGAGAGTAATCGTGCGAGGGAGAGCTTGGGTGAGTGAACGAGAGGGAGAGAGGGTGCTTGGGTGAGTGAAAGAGTGAGCAAGTAAATGGGAGAGTGCGTGCGTGAGTGAGTGAGTGAGTGAGAGTGACGGTGTGAGTTGCTTTAGTCAAGTCATGGCCTGCTCTTTGTGTGGCATGAACAATTATGAACAATTAGTAATGGCCAATGATCTAATTGGCCAAGGAATTAAGGAAAAGAAGGAGGAGGAGATGGGCCATTATTCCCTCGGCTTTCATTATGACCTAAGGTCTGTGCTAGCTGGATTCTCTTCACTTCGAGATTACTGAGATCACCATAGGATGTGATTGAGCAAGTTACCCCACCCTGGAATAGAAGAACTCTTGCTAGAATTACTGGTCAAATAGGGTTTGGTGAGGTTACTTGCTTATATGTATTTACACGGCACTGTGTGAATAATAAATCAATACGTGATTGTCGCACAAACCCAAGGTGTTCTCTGTTACACGACGAGAGCTTTCCTATGACAATTCTAATAGTTTAGCAACACCCTTAGTAGGATTAATGAACAGCAACCAAATGCAAAAGAGGAAACTGCAATTGCTTTTCATGTAGTTCACATACAAGCATTTGCAGTGACAGGTAATATTGCTTGTTCAAGAAGCAGTTTAGACTACAACAATATGCAAGAAGAAAGGCTAAATGCAGATTACAGGATCAAGTTTATTTCAAAAGCTCAGGTGGCCGCAACGTTGCAATAAACTGGAACCTATACTCATCATTTGACCATTCTTCGTAAATATCGCTTGTGGTTCGTCAGAGGACAACGCTTTATTAGTCATCAATAAAGTTCTGGTGTCTGAGGAATAGACATCCTATCTGCCTCCATCCTCACCTGCAGTTAGAGAGGCGTGGCTGATGTTATATCTGAGCCCGCAGTAGTCAATTGTGTGTGTGTGTGTGTGTGTGTGTGTGTGTGTGTGTGTGTGTGTGTGTGTACGATGTAAGAGTTGAGAATGGTTGCTTGTTTTGATTGTGTGTCTATGATTTAAGTGTTGTGTGGGAGATGCTTGCCGTTGTCTGGTTTTGAGTTGGGCTGGGCCAGGTTTCTTTGAGGCGGAGTGCGCGTCTGTAAGTTATGATGTTACTGTGTGTGTTTGCTGTCAAGATTACACGCAGCTAATTGACTGATACTAGTTCATGTGCAGTTTGTTTTCGTTCTCCATGTTTGAAGTAACTGTAAGTGACATAGAAGATCTCGGTGTGCTAACGTACAACTGACTACTGCTTCATAGCGTATACAGGTAAGTAATTGTGTTGTGGTGTATAAGAGGTTATGACTAATTGTGTTGTGGTGTATAAAAGGTTATGACTAATTGTGTTGTGGTGTATAAGAGGTTATGACTAATTGTGTTGTGGTGTATAAAAGGTTATGACTAATTGTGTTGTGGTGTATAAGAGGTTATGACTAATTGTGATGGGGTGTATAAGAGGTTATGACTAATTGTGTTGGAGTGTATAAAAGGTTATGACTAATTGTGTTGGGGTGTATGAGAGGTTATGACTAATTGTGTTGGGGTGTATGAGAGGTTATGACTAATTGTGTTGGTGTGTATAAGAGGTTATGAAGTGCACAGTGACTCATCAATTCTTTTATAATTTTGGACTACAGCAACACAATACGTCAAAGAACGATATTTTATGCAGGAGTGCAAGCAAAACTCGTCAAGCTACTAACTTTACTTCTGTAATACAAGATTGATTGATTGATAAACAGATGCCAAGAGTTAATCCGTATTATAGGTCTTTCATACACACAACTGGTCAACTCTGGAACACTCTATCGTCTTCCACCTAAACTAAATTGGATTTGATTTTGATACTCTATCACTCTATTTACATTTCACGGATGAGCATAGGAAGCGACCTTTAGACTTCACCTTCCACAACATAGAAAGAGATACAAAATTAATATCCCCTTTGCTGGTAACATTGTGTTGTTATAACAGGAGTAGTGTTATGTTATGTTTCCGTAAGGAGAGGATAAAGTTGAGCAATATAATGGACTGTTGTTTTTATTTTCATATTTGAGTTTTGTAGTTTACCACAATCAAATCTCTTAGAATGGGTTTGTGGTGTTTGGTTTCGATGAGAGAGAATATGAGTGAGTATGTACAGTCATGGTCAATAGTCCTGCAACATATTCCAATGAGATGGCTTCGAAAAATTATAAGAAACTATAGATGTTGGTCTTTGCAATATTAGTTCATAAGATTTTCGCTTTTATTCACCAGGTTGCAGGACTTTTGACTATGACTGTACCAGAGAGGGAGGGAGGGAGGGAGGGAGATAGAGTGAGTGAGTGAGAGGTAGCAGGGAGAGAGGGATAGAGAGTGAGTGGAGTAACGAGGAGGGAGGGAGGGAATGAGTGGTTGCTAGAGAAGAGGGAAGGAGAGAGTGAGTAAGGTATGTATCTGAGTGAAGGGAGAGAGAGTAGGGTACAAGGGAGGAGGGAGAGAATGACTGAGGAGAGAAAGAGAGTAAGTGAGGTACCAAGGAGGAGGGAGAGAGTAAGTGAGGTACTAGGGTGAAGGGAGAGAAAGAGAGGAGGGAGAGTGAGTGAGTGAGTGAGCTGGCGTGGGCGTCATTACAGGGGTGCATCGCGGCACAGCCACTAGCGCTCTGTAGCTGTCAGGAGTGAGAGTGTGAGGGGCGGGGCACGTCATGGCCAGCTAGGGGCGAGCGAGAACCACCTGCTGCTGCCTATACCCTACCCTACACACCTGCACATCCTTCCACCATCAACACGTGTGTGGAGGGCTGCCACCTTGGTCCGTCTGTGGGTTCGTCGGTCGGCAGGCAATGCCTCGCCCACACCCTCGCCAGGGAAGCGTCTATCGGTGATAGTGAAACGTTGGTCGCCGGGGCTGGCTCACGCGGGCCATCATAAGTACAGGTTGTGAGGCGACATATCTCAATAAATAACGCACATGTATACTTAAGCAAATACTGGAGGACACAGCGCGCTCGTGTCCTTGGTCCTTCGCTCAACTGTCATGACCTTCGCTCAAAACACCCCGTCGCGACACCCGGGCTGCTACAGGACGAACGGTGACGGGAAAGATGGATGAGTTTTGACAACCGGGCGGACATGACTGCAGGACCGGCCGTACCAGAAGGCATATGTGACCATTATACGAATACAGAGAGACGCAGCCTTGACAATGACTGCATCCATGAACTCCACTCTTCTCGGAGATTTCTCCCTTTGCTTGGTACAGTATGTGTGGCGGTGTGGTAGTGGAGGGACGGGGAGGAGGAGTGAGTGAGTGAGCGAGCTCAGGAGTGGGAAGGACACAGGCTGGGAGAGGGACGAGCCTGCGCCGTGCATGCCCGGTTGTAAAGTATACCATTAGTGATAAGTGATGGCCCGAGTCGCGGTAAAATATAGAGGGCGCTCCAGTCCTCCGCCATCTCTCTCTCTCTCTCTCTCTCTCTCTCTCTCTCTCTCTCTCTCTCTCTCTCTCTCTCTCTCTCTCTCTCTCGTTATCAACAATACAACCCAGAGAGACATTTGCCTGGCTGTGGTTGAGGTTGGCTGTCCCTGTGGCTTTGGTTAGCGGTGGCTGTGGTTGGTTGTGGGTGTGTCTGTAGTGAGTTGTTGATGTGACTGTGGCTGACTGAGGGACTGACTGTGGTTCTCTGTAACTTTCATTCTTTGAGGGACGTTTGTTGTGGGCAGTAAAGAGGGCTACCCGGCTGATGCTTCCAAACATTAAGGCTTCAAATCAAAACATAACATTGCTTGGTATGGTAGTCTTGTTTCATAATTATATAGGATAGCAGTATGGAGGGATCAGACAGTACTACTCCAAATCACTCACAACAGATCATCCTCATAAAAGTTTGCTTGAAGGTGTGTTTGTTGCTGTCTGTTGCTTCAGCTCACCTTGGCTGTGATAATGTGACCCTTGTTGGCTGTGGTTGGAGCTCACTGTGGCTGCTGTTAATTATTTGTGAGGTTTGTTTGGGCTCTGTCTCATTGTGGCTGGTTTTCATTGCGTCTGTGGCTGGGTCTGTCTGTGGTTGTCTGAGGCTGGATGTATCTTTAAATCGTTTTGCCTCATAACTTTTCCTTTTGATTCAGATTCATTTTAAGATAGAAAGTTTTAGGTATAATCTGTTGTGTTTTTCTTCTTTCTCTCCCCAGGCAACCAAATAGTTATTTACCTCGTATCTCATCACTATTAAAGACTCAAAACAAGAGAGAAAGGTAATTGACAAAAAAAAAAAAAAAAAAAAAAAAATTATGTAAACTTTCCAAATAAGAAAAAAAAACAAGAAATAAGAAAAAACAAAACAAGGTTAGTGGAATTTTAAAAGGTCGATCATTGTCATATAAGTGATAACGCTGACTTATTTATTGAAAAGTAGAGTAATCATTTTAACATTATTTAACTAAATTGTAACAGAGATAAAACAAAAGTGTCACTTGTCACTGTAATTTCACCAGGACTGAAAACTGGTCCTCTGAGAATATGAATCCCAGTCATTCACTTTATAACTGCAAGTGACAAGGACAGGAGGAAAATAAAAAGCAGGTGAAACTAAACTTGGTCTGCAGCAAGTGAATCAACAGATGTAAATGAAAATAAGTCAGCAGCAAGAGAATCTGCAGGAAAAACTAGGTCAGTCGTAAAAGAATCGAAAGAGGAAACTAGGTCAAGAGTGAAACAATTAGCTGGAGATAAAAGGTTCGACCATGATCGTGAGAAGGAGAAAAAGGGTCACCATTACCAAGATCGTTTCAGAAACTAGAGAGAGTCTCTCTTTCAAGTAGGTTGGAGGGCTATGACTCCTCCAAACTATGCCAAGAAACTGATCCCCATTTAGTAGCCCTGACTCAGACCGACTGTTTCCTAGCATAGTTTGGAGGAATCGGGAGCCTTTCAATTCACGAACAAGAAATAATCTTTTTGATAATAACAACATGTATAGTAAAAAGGTAATCATATAAGTTTCTCTCTTCCTTCATGTAACTTCAGGTAACATAGATTGATTTACGATAGTTGTCCTCAGGATAGATATAACCCGTAGGCGATGTTTGGTTGATATTCTCCCAGATGATAAAATTCATTCAAGGATGCAACCTACAATTTATCTGAATTAGCAGATGTTAGGTTTAGCCTCAATATTCTCTGTGTTATTTATTTTATCATGCTCCATCTCTCTCTGCCATCAGTAAACTCAACAGGTCCTTTTTACAGACTATATAATATTTATTGAACTATTAGATGAAGGAAGAATCCTTGGATCATTTTATATCTTAGTGTTTGTCAAAGTATGCTATCTAAATCTCGAGCCGTTGGGAAGAGGTACAGTTACTATCAAAATTCCTTCCTCAGATGAATGAGTGTAAGTCATTTGGGCGACTCTCATGAAACTTAATTACAAAGAACAACTATTTTTCACTCAGCGATGCAGGCTATTGGGATTCTCTATATATTCTTTCCCTCTGTTATCTCTCACTAACTCACTTCCATCTGTTCTCCCTTAAATTCTCTCTCTGTAATCTTTTGCTTCTTAAATCGTTCATCTGCTATTGGGCGAGTTGGAGGGATACTGATTTCTCCAAACAATGTAATAAACTAGACTACCTCAGTATACGACTTACGAATCAGTTTTATTACAGTACCTAATTAGAGGGCTACGTAGAATCCAACTTCCACAACAAATACCTTTATTGTAAAATCCTCTATATACTTTTTAACTCCTCATTCATTCATTCATTCATTTTCATTCAACATTCCTTCAGTCGAAATTGGCTCACTCCCTCATCCTATATCGTTTAATTTCCCTCACTCCAAGAACCACCACTGTTTCTCTGTCAAACCTTAATTTCTTCAATATACAACCATTTTATCCTTCGCTCTCCACTCCTTCATACCCTCACTCCAAACTCCTTCATCCCTTTCTTTCTACAGTCATTCAATCTCTCCTCCAAACCTACTTCACTCTTTCACTACCTTCCTCCCAAATCCATCACTCTCTCCCTCTACAATTTTTATTTTTGTCCTCTATTCATTCCATTCTTACTCTCTTCCTTTATTCATGCCCTACATTTCTGAAAAACCTTCACATCCTCTCCTCCTCTACAATCCTTCACTTCATCCCTCTTTTCATCTTCTCTCTCATCATTCTTCATATCTTCCCTCCCTCAACAATCCTTCACTCCCTCCTTCCCTCGACATTTCCTCAATCCCTCCCTCCCACTTTCTATTCACTCCATCCCTCCTTCTACACCTTCACTCTCTCCCTCCATTCACTCCTCTCTACATCCTACACTCCTTCTCTCCATTCACTTCCTCCCTCTACATCCTATCCTTCACTCCCTTCCTCCGTCCCACCATCCTACCGCGAAATCTCTTTGATAAAGTTTGGTGCATTTGGTTCTTCGAGAGCCATGGAAATTTTAACGATCGTAAATTGCGACTTTAGAGGCGATTACATTACTCATCAGGCGTAATCATGCGTCAGACAGCGACACGCCAAGAGAGAGGAGCCGGGAAAACTTTTTGTACAGAACAGCCAACCACCATCATCCCAGCCCTACACACAGACACATACATACATACACACACAGACACACACATACATGCCTACCTGCCTGCCTATTCTTTGGGATATTAAAATGGTTCTCTTAAAAATACCACCATGTTCCATCTCACGCCATGGCATAATATATTGACACTGCAGTTATTCGTTGTGTGTGTGTGTGTGTGTGTGTATTGACCAGCATGTAGCCTATGTGAATGTGTGTGTGATTGCGAGGTGTTGTTACCTGAGTGTGTGTGTGTGTGTGTGTGTGTGCAACAGTGTGGAGAGTGTACCTGTATATACGTACGTGTGTGTGTGTGTGTGTGTGTGTGTGTGTGTGTTAATTTTTCAATCCACTCTTCAAATAAACTAGGTGTGAACTCCAACACACAAACATCACCGATCACCCCACACACACACACATACACACAGGAGAAGAGGAGTGAGGCCGCCCGAGTTGCCAGTTCGTTCCGGGTATATTCCGAACGACAATTAAGTCATTCCATTTGTCCAAGATAGTACATCGCCGATTTAAGCCAGCCAGCCAGCCAGCCAGTCAGTGGATCGACCCCCTACCCCCGATGGGACGCTGTGTTTATTTTGTGTTAACCCTATTTACTTTCTGATCCCTGGCCTTGGTTGGGGTGGGGGTGGTTAGGTGGGTACTGGGGTCTGGGTGGGGGTGGGGGTGGTGGTAAAGTTTGTAGGGGTGTTTTGGCAGGGGGGGTGGTTGGAGTTTGTATGGTAGTGGTAGTGTTTGTAGGGGTAGTGGAGGTGGTAGGGGTGTGGTGTTGGTGATGGTACGTAGTAGGGTTTGTATGAGTGTTTGTTTGTTGTTGTAGTTGTTGTTGTGAAAGGAGTGTGTTGGAAGTGGTGATGGTAGTGTGTTGGGGTGTGGTGATGGTGGTAGTGGTACTGATTGTATTTGTAGTGGTGGTTGTGGAAGTGGGAGGGTGGTGGTGATAGTGATGGTAGTCGTAGTGATGGTGGTTGTAGTGGTGGTGTGGTGATAGTGGTAGTGATGGTGGTTGTAGTAGTGGTTGTGGAGGTGGTAGTAATGGTGGTTGTAGTGGTAGTGATGGTGGTTATGGAGGTAGTGGTAGTGATGGTGGTTGTGGAGGTGGTAGTGGTAGTGATGGTTGTTGCAGTGGTTTTAGTGAAGGTGGTAGGGTGGTAGCAGTAGTGATGGTGGATGTAGTAGTGGTAGTGGTAGTGATGGTGGTTGTAGGGGAGGTGTTAGGGTAGTGGTGGTAGTGGGCTTGTACGTGTAATTCTCTGTCCCTTTTACCATCTCGACCAGGACCTACAGAACAGTCGGATACTAAAGCATGTCCGCTACCACCAGAGGGCAGTCATGTGATGCAGTATGCGAATTAGTTTTCATTATCCATACATGCCTGGTGAAATTAAACCCGATTCGAGTTACAACGAAAGCCAATAATAATAGCCTTGTTTATTATGTGAAAGTAAATAAACACTCCACAAACAATACGTGTGATTATCGTGACCTCTGTTGGGAAGGCACATAAATTTTCTACTATGACTGTACAATACAATAATCGACGGGTGTGTGAAGGAAAAATAACACAATAGGAAAAGAAAGACTGACAGAGAGAGAGAGAGAGAGAGAGAGAGAGAGAGAGAGAGAGAGAGAGAGAGAGAGAGAGAGAGAGAGAGAGAGAGAGAGAGAGAGAGAGAGAGAGAGAGAGAGAGAGGAAAAAAAAGTAAATAAACAGCCATCGTAGACCCGCTAGACTAGAGTATGAAATAATATCTTACTGTCATCTTAATAGTCAAAGAACAAATAATTATGCTTAGGTGAGTGCATAACATTAACCAAAATCTGAGGGGTGTGTGTGTGAGCGTTACCCTGGAATATATATCTCAAGTCCCTGAGTGAACAAATTAAGGAGACCAAGTGAGCAAATATGAAGATTTAATTTCACTTGTGTGGTGCAGTCGACGTCTGAAATTTCGATACACACAAATTTAACTCAGGCAGATGTTTAACCCTTAATTGTTTTCTCATATCTTCTCTTGATAGATTTCTGCTGATAGGTGATGATATCCTACTTGCAACCCATTAAAATACTATGACAAGTTTAGTCAAAGAAATCAAGCTTATTACCGAGAGAAGCTGAGACTGTCAATTGTATGTTTACCTACGTCATCACTCCCCCACGTGTATCAAAACCTTTGCCCGCAACTGCACACTCACTCACACTTGCTGAACGAGAAGCTTGGATTTAATAGCAGCCTTTTGTGCAGGTGGTTAGGGCATGTCAAATCAGAGGGAGAAATAAAGACACGGCAACAGAGACGAACAAACCAGTGGGATGGACGCCTATCAACACGTCCCCAGATTACCGCCCAATTGCCTAAGAATTCTACTTTTAGGCTCAAGACACTCCACAAGATCAATAAATAAACTCACACGGCAACTAACTTGTTCACCACCGACTTGAACTGCATCCCAAATCCTCCACCACCCCTGACGAATCCCACCCTAGGCACGCAATTAATCCATCACGGGAAGAGAGAGGTTCCCTGATGCTCTCGGGTTGCTATTATTAAAACAAGGGGGGAAGAAGGGAGGGATGGGATGGGAGGGATAGGGGGATGATGATGCTGCTGCTGCTGCTGCTGCTTCCCTTCCTGGTTGAGGGGCTACATGTGGACTGAAGACTTGTGACTTCTCCGGACTGTACTATACAAAACGGACCACCAAACTGAGATGCACGAAAGAGTGTATCAAAGGTTTTCATACATTGGGATTACTTATGATCGTGTGTATTATCGTGTTCCTTTGTTTCTACTATCGGTTTAATGGTAAGTATGTGGAGCTTATCGAAGGAATAAAATCAGTTTCTCGGACTGGTGGGTATTTTTCTACTACGTATGCAATTTTATGGTGCACCCTGAATATCCTGAAACAATTATTGGGAAGAATTTGTTGTGGCTTCCAATTCCCCGTCATCCAAAGCAGAAGACAAGTTATCTGATTAATTTTGTTTTGTCAACTGGTGATAATGACCAGCATTTAAAAGTTTAATCATAGTAATATTTTGAGCATGAAAAAAAACTGGTTTCACACTTCTATGATGTAAAGAAGTAATAGAAATGATTGTGCTGCAATTATCCTTGTTTTCTCACTGTAAATTATGAGAAACATTCTTTACGTGAACGTTTCAGTGCGTAGCCTATATGCTGAACCATAACCCCAATTACAGTATTTTATTACTGTCAAGGCATTTTGGTCAAATTGAACAGGTCCCATGTCCAGATTTTAAGTCGGTGGAAACTATTCTCTTGTCGGGATACTAAAGGGCCTACCACACAAGCACATGTTTCCCTCGTTCTATGTCTTTTATCCACAGTTATTGGGCCAAACCTGTTATAATCAGGTTTGCAGGTGTCGTCTAAATCTCAGACAACAGGCTGGGGGACGAGGAATCTTTAGCTTGACCCAAAAACGGAAGACAAGGTGCCTGTGAGCTACCCTCATAAGGGGATAGTACATTTCTGGTACATTGGAGCGCCTTGATTCCTCCAAAATATGCCAGAAAACAGGACCAGATGAACAAAAATATATGGTGTCCTGTTGCTTGGAGTAGTTTGGAGGAATCAGTTGTTCCAGATTTACTAACACTGTACTACCCTCTCAAGTAACGAGCCAGAGAATGCTAACACCAATACTGTCCGTCTCCTCCTCGGGCTGTTTTCTCACACTCAACTCGAGTACCATTCGATCCCTCTCTGATTTAACCCTTTTATTTTTTTCCTCTCTTGAATCCAGCTCATTTGTCCACTTCACAGCAGACGTGGGGGGCGCAGAGGTTCCCATCTTAAACTAGAACCATTAGTGAACGTTTATCTGAATTAATGACTAGTATTTTTAATAGCCAGATAACTTTTCTTCTGTGCGCCTTTTTCTGTGAGCCTTTTTCTGTGCGCCTTTTTCTGCATTTTGATATTTCAGACTCCTGCTGTTGCACGTCTGGCTGAATGATATTTAGAGTGTGTCATATTTACTCCTCTCAGATCATTAGTCACTGGGAGCAGTTCACATTTCCATATCCTCTGAGACAAACAAAAGTGTGTTCATTTCTTTCTCATATCATAGCTTCTCCTTCTATCCTATGAAGTCCATTACATCAGTCATACCATCGTCTCTCCCACTACTCTCCCCTTTATTCTCCATCACCTCTTCTCTCCCCATTTTTTCTCACAATCTCCCTACCTCCACCTTTTCTCTCCCATTCTCTCTCCACATATTCTCTCCAATTTACTATCTTCATTTCTTTTCCCTCAACTCTTGTTCTATAGTCAAATATAAATAACCATTTACTTTTACTCTCAGTCCTCTTCCTTGGTGCTTTCCTCATTTCCTTCCTTATATTCTTCATCCTTCTCTTCTCCTTCCTTCCAACTGTACTTATATTCCCACCCCTCTACTTTCCTCGACTCCTTCTCACCTTCCTCCATCTTTGCCTCCCTCCTCTCTTCACCCAGCCTTGCCTTTCCCTCCCTGCAGCCCTCCTCACCTCCCTCCCTGTCCGCATTATGTACTATCAATAGTCTTAAGCGCGAGGGCAAACACACTCCGCTTGTGGGATCTTCTTGTCAATAACTCGCGAGCCGACCTGACCCTCCTCCTCCTCCTCCTCCACATCCTCTCCTCTCCTCTCCTCTCCTCTCCTCCTCCTTCCCCCTCCTCTTCCAGATGCACACAATTGGCAGGGCTGAAGTGTTGGGTGTCGTGGTGAGGAGGAGGGGGAGGAGGAGAGGAAGGAAGAGGAGAAAGGGTTTAGTGGTGGTGGTGGTGGTGGTGGTGGAGAGGAGGCATTGTGAGAATGGTGGTGGTGGTTTTGGGAAAGAGAAGACGAGAGGTTGTGAGCTTGGTGGTGATGCTGGCAAAGGTGTTGATGAGTTTGACCGTGGTGTTGGTGATGTAGTGGTGTATGCATGGGAGGAGAGTGAGAAAGAAGAATGTGCAGTCCATTGTATTTCATTCCAGGACCAGGCTTCCCATAAGGGAGAATAGAGCTAGAAAATCTTATCTTACGATTGTTTAATTTGCGGGATAAATAAGGAGGGATATGTATGGAAGAGACGGAAGGCATGTGATACAGTCGGAGTGTCTTGTGTTTCCGTGGCGTGCGTCAGGGTCTGTAATTTTTTCCCACAGTTTTCAACCAGCAACAGTTTAAACTCTAAAGGAAATGGAGAGTAAAGTGCTGGTGGGGAGTCGAGTAGAAGGGCTAGTAGACCATGTGGGAAAGGAAGATGGGGTAGTAGTTTTGGGAGAATTGTTAATAAGGATAGGTAGGGCGCTTGCAGAAGGGCAAAGGGTTCAGGAGGGAAGGGAGGGTGAAATAGGGATACTGAGCGGAGAGTAGCAGGGGATGTGAAGGGGAAGGAAATGTGCAGTTCCGATCAAACTTCCTGCATCAAGTGAATGGAAGCGAGCCACATGAGAAAATCTTATGAATCATCCACAGAAACTACAAATATCAAAGCAAAACCAGAAAACGGATTTTTTTACTTTTTTCTAACAAGTCACCCATTTTATATTTATCTATACATTATAAAGGAAAACGTTCAATCCCGATGATCAAATTGATTGTCGCGTTCCTCGCCAACCATTACCATAACACGTTACTGCACATCCAGACGTGTATGTGTTCACTCCTGTTACTATATACAAGAGAAGATACAGATATATGGGCATGATTTTGTACTCCCTGAATTGTAAAGTTCTAATATATGTTCATCGCAAAATTCACTCTTTATTCGATCGCAAGAAATCTAGGCTTCGTTCATTAAGCTTCGTTGTCGCCATCATCTGACATTAAGACAAAGTTAATAGTAAATTTAACACACAGAGAGTAAGGTGTTTCCTTTTTGAAGGCATATGGTGTTGACGTCATGCTTGTGTCTCGCTGGACATCATCACTCATACATAAATTTGTCCCTATAAACAGTCCTCGTACGCTACGCTCTAGCCGCAGGCAGGAAGGCTAAAGAAACTCCAGGCCCCAACCCCGTTTTTCGGAACACCCGTAAAAAGAAGCCTCTCCTCTCGGTTCCCAGACTGAGGAGGGCAGGACAGACCTCATGGTGTGTTACCCTACACCACAACCCTTCACAAGGACACGAACACAGGTGGTGTGGTGACTCTCTGGGGTTTGAAAGGGTAGGTGATGGTGGAGGGAGGAGAGCAGCGGTTCTGACCCCATCTAATTGTTAAGCATAGCCTCTGATGTATGTTCCTTGATGACGAGTCATTACGGCAGATTATAACCCCCGGGACGCGCTCACACCGTGGTTATGGGCGCTGGCGTAGGTGGGGCGGCGTCCACATCTGGTCACCAGCACCACGACCCAACCACTCACTGTTTGTTCAGGTGGGGATGTCACACTCACACACACACACACACACACACTATTATACACTTTCATACACACATTCATTCTCTGTCTCACACACACGTGCAAGCACATACACTTTCCCATTCTCTCACACGCACTCTTTCTTTCTATTTCTCACACACACACATACACACACACGCTAATAAAAAAAAATATATATATACGAGAACCTTGGGCCTAGAGCACACGCACATACACATAATACATACTACACACGCGCTCGCCCACTCACTTCCTCCACTCTATTCCACACATCAAGTTCTCTACCGCATGGGATTACTCACATGTGCGTCCTACTGACATTCCTATGCACGGTGAGGGAAATAATCTGATGTAGACTATTTGGTGCCTACTGAGCTCTCTAACATCTGCCATCAAACACATCCACTAGTTTCATAAAGAGGGATTCTGTTTCCTGGCATTGTTTAGAGCAGTGGTTCTTAGCCTTTTTCAATATATGCACCCCTTTCAAATCAACAGTCAGTTCTAGCACCCCCCGATTGCTGAAATACAAAAAAATGCTAAAACTGAAATACGTGGTTTTAATAAGTACATTTGTAGCCATCACATTCCATGAAAGTATTGTAATGGCTACACCACTACAGTAATGATCTATGTTACATAAACCGACCATTTAAATATATGTGAAGAAAGCAAAATCAGAAATGATACACAAACAATCTTCCACCCTACTGTATATGTATTAATAAGAAAAAGTTATTAAAACAGGGAAACCATAAATCACTCCAGCAGATGACTGTGTGTTGATGGTGTGTGGGAGGTGTGGTGTGGTGTGAGACGTGACCATAACCTCCCTCCCTCTGTGTCACCTACGTGTGCCTCCCTCCCTCGTCCCTCTGAATCACATACGTGTATCCTGTACTCGAGTCTGTTGCAACGTTGGAACTTCATTATGAAATTAGGTGTAGGTTTATCTCTAGCTATGAACACTGCTGTAGCATTTTACTTTGTTTCATAAAAAAATAACATGCGTAACCACTGGTTTAGAGGAATCAGGAGCCTTTCAACTCTCCCTAGCAGATGACTCCCACATAAACCTCAGTGTATCAAATTTCAGCTATTCTACACGTGTATCAAAACAAAACACGAAAGAGCCATATACTAATAACTTTTAATATGGTGAAAATATTCATAGGCTTCTTCAGTGAATGTACAGTAATACCATCCAAGAAAAATTACACCAATAATTCGTTCACAGGTATCTGACATACCTGTGAACGAATTACACGCTTAACCAGTCTCACACAGTATACTCCATCAGGCTATTCGAAGCAGACCAGCTGGATACCTATTATGGTTCGTGAGTGTACAGTACATGAAAGAAGTATAGGGTAGAAAACCAAGTGTATTGAAATAGACGGACATGTTGATTACAATCGAGGGCAAAAAATCTCTTCAAGCCGGTTAGTTACATAGACTGTCGGAACAACTGACCTTCATCACAGATAAATCGTGTAACATCAACACAATAGGAGGACCAGCTTTCGTTGACAACTTCTATTACTGTTTTTCTGGTCATAGACATTCTCTCTGCAACACCAAGCAGTTTATATATCCCGCTCTGCGTCTGATACATAAATGTCCTGTTGTTGTACTGTTGAATACGACCCGTTCCCTTAGAGAAGTAAAACCCAAAAGCTGACAATAAATGTTAATTTAAAGTGTTAATTTTATGCTGTTTTACTATACTGCCAGTATATTTTCCAGACGCTGGTATGAATCGCTTGGCTTAATGCATTTGTCTATTGTAAAAATGTGGACATAAGAACCCTGCCAGCAATGGCTTCTGAACCTCCGGATGTGCGATAACACCTCTTTTAATTATGGCCTTAAGTATCAGTGTGTGAATTATGTAATCGTTTTACAATAACCACAGGTTATAGATACCGTAATTAAATAGTCACAGCTAATGTGTGTACTTAAGTGGAAGGACGAATCAACCAACGACTGGAAAAGTTTGGATATTTATTATGATAATTAAATTAGCCATGAAAGAGAATCAGTAGAGTACACGGAAATTATCTGATAACAGAACACAGAAGTAGCCGGCTTGAAGGCAGCTAAATATGCAAGAAAGAATTAAGATATTCACAGTAACATTCTCTTACGATTTCCCTTTTATCTATAGCCTCGGGGGAGCCAAGTGCGAGTGGCAATTATCCTCTAATATCCCTGGTTCCTCTTCCATCCTCCCACTTCTCCGTCATACAAAGGAATAGGGAAAAGTAGGAAAAGAAAAGAAATGACAAACACAAAGAGTGAAAATAAATGATGCCCTTTGAGCACTTAATTAGGAGTGGAATCACATGCGCGATTGACCCCGGCCTGGGCCTTTATTACAGACTTGGGGTGAGCTACACTTGTTCACCGCGGGAGTCATTGGGCTTCTGCAAAAACACTACCTCATGTGGATACCCAAACCAGTCAGCCAACCAGCCAGCCAGCCAACCAGTCAGCCAGCCAACCAATTTGCCAACCATCCAGCCAGTCAGCCAACCAGCCAGCCATCCAACCAGTCAGCCAGTCATCCAGCCAGCCAGCCAGCCAGCCAATTTGCCAACCAGCCAGCCAACCAGTTAGCCAACCACACGCCAGTCAACCAGTCAGCCAGCCAGCCAACCAGCCAGCCAACCTGCCAGCCAGCCAACCAGTTAGCCAACCAGTCAGCCAGCCAACCAGCCAGCCAACCTGCCAACCAGTTAGCCAACCAGTCAGCTAGCCAACCAGCCAGCCAGTCAGCCAACCAGTCACCCAGCCAGTCAGCCAATCAGCCATTTCATTCATTCATTCAGTCAGTCAGTCAGTCAGTCAGTCAGCCAGCCAGCCAGCCAGCCAGCCAGCCAGCCAGCCAGTCAACCAAACAGCCAGCCAGTCAGCCAGCCAGCCAACCAGTCAGCCAGTCTACCAACCAGCCAGCCAACCAGCCAGCCAGGTAAGGCAGCAAGCCTGTTACCAGTCAGTTTAGCGACCAGTCAGTGAGTCAATATGGCAGGGGAGATAGCCATACATACAGCTGACCTGTAAACCAACCACTTTACCAAACAACCAGTCACAGAATCAAGTATGGTAGTCAATTTAACAGAAAACTATTCAAGCAGCCAGCAAGCCATTCTACCAACCGAACAGCCATGGAGCCAACCAGCCAGTTTATGAGGGTAATATACTTTTGTTACATTGGAGTGCCTCGATTCCTCCAAAGTATGCCAGAAAACAGGACCAGATAAACAAAAATAGTGGTGTTCTGTAGCTTGGAATAGTTTAGGGGAATCATTTGCTCCAGATTTACCAACACTGTATTTCCTCCTTAACAGACAGGCCAGTTGACATGCTGACAGAGAAGTTATGGCCAAACAGACATAATATAGAAACAGATACATTTGTTTGACATACACGTAAATGACATACGGATAAATTAGTGGACATAGTGTACATGTAAGCGATATACAGGTAGTCAGGTTAAGCGACATGTAAACAGACTCCATGGCATTCGAGGTTCAGACAGCCAAGCAGTTTACCACACACCACCGAGAGATAAATAATTTCTCATTCAATTTGCCTGACACTTACCCAAACACACTTATAAACCACGTAGTCATTCACACACACACACACACACACACACACAGATAACCACTCATTCAGTCATCCAATCACTCAGTCATCCAATCACTCAGTCATATAATAATGGATCAAACAGTATTCTCCCAGTCAACCAAATACAAACTTACAGCTACCTAGTCAATCATCCAGTCAGCCACTCAGTTAGTCATCCAGTCAGTCATTCATCCAGTCATCGAGTCAGCCACTCAGTCAGTCAACCAATTCGCCACACAGTCAGTCATCCAGTCAATCAGCCAGTCAGTCATCCAGTCGGCCACTCATGTCATCCATACGAACCATGAAGGCAGTTCTTTTCAGATATCATTACAGTCAGGTAGCCAGTTAACCAACAAATCAACTAGCCAGTCATATCATCAGTCACTTCACAGTCAGTTTTAATGCGAGACACCTAAACCTAGCAAACACCCAACTATTAAACTACCCAAACAAGGACTCACTTAACTATCCAAACAAATAGTTAAATAACTAGCCAAGTACCGAGCCACCCAGCCAGGTATTGAGCCACTTAAGGGACCCTGTGTTGTAGTCAGAAAATTGGAGATAAATGAATCCTTCAAAAATTGCCACGAAACATCACCTATATCGAAGGAGCTTGTTATGTGGCATGGTCAGGAGGAATCAGAAGCCTCCAATTTTCAAACACGATACATGGTCCTTAATTAAGAGGAGATTTTCTTGTTGGCAAATTGAAAGGGTAGGGTACTAATTCCTCCAAACTATGCCAAAAAAAAAAAAAAAAAAAACGCCCTCAATGGTACTGTACTAATAGGGGATCTGTTTCTTGGTATAGTTTGGAGGAATCAGAGACCTTCTAATTCACCAACAAAATTATTTCCACCTTACCTATCCTAGCAACAGCAGCCATCCCTAGCAACCCAAGCAGCGAGCCATCTAACTATCCAAGGAAAGAGCTATCTATCTAAATATCCTAGCAACAGCCACCCAGTAACAGCAAGTGACCAATAAATCCTGAGCAGAACTATTCCTATATTCACTAATATTTCTTTCCCGTAGTGTGGTATTGGCGCCCCCTCGAACCTGAGTTAATCCATTTTTTCTCCCTTCAATGGTTCCTTCTTTCCTTGTTTTTTCCTTCGTGTTTGTTTCCCTCCTTTTTAACACTTCTCCCTTGTGACTCCCAGGTCTTAGGTCTTCCTGGCCTTGTTCAGTCTTCAGCTTTCTATGTATTCGTTACATTATCATTTCTAATCCTTGGATCCACCGACCAACCAATCAACCAACCAGTCAGCCAGTCAACTACTCTTTACATTAACACAAAACCAAATTAACGAATTACTCTCTTGGTAAACAGGAGGGCGACTGCTTCCTTCTAACTTGACCACGAAACATATCCCTTAATAACAATACAGGGACTAATGTTCTGTTCCCTGGCACAGCTTGGAGGAATCAATCGCCTAACATTTCACCAAAAAGAGATCCCCCCCACCCCTAAAAAAAAGGCTCATAAAAAAATTCCCCTAAGTCCAAATGAACGATTAGCGGACTACCGAATGAACCGCTAAAATGACCCGCCGAATGAAACGTCAAGACCTTAAACACAACCAACCAACCAACCAACCAACCACTCCCACGATTTCCTCATCCCTTCTCTTCCACCCACCCTCTCACTCTCCCTCCCCTCTCCTCCCTCCCTCCCTCCTTTCCTTCCTCCAATTTAACAGCCATGTCCTCCCTAACCTCTCCTTCTGTCCCTCTCCTTCTGTGCCTCCTTAACCCCCCTGTCCTATCCATCCCGTTGCTATACTATACTCCTTTCATCCCCCACCCCTCCCCTCTCCTCCTCCTCTATCCCAATCACGTCCCCCTCCTCCCTATCCCTCGCAAATGGACCACCGGACGAACCACCGAATGGCCTCGTAGCGAACTCTTGAGAATCGTAATCACGAGTAATATTAAATTGGGTTAAATAGTGTTATCGGCGTGGTGGAGGTGATCATTACGAAGGGTATAAAACTTCCCGAGATGTGCTATCAAGAGGCTGGGAGAACCTCGGGGGTGACCGTCTCGGGGGAGAATTTTTAAGGGCAGGTGCGTTATGCTTCGTTCCGTTACCCTTCGTCCTTCCAAGTGTTATCCCTGCCTATATACAAGGGTATTATGCTGCTGCGTCCCGTTAATTTAATACCGGGAATACCTCGCCCCGTTAGCCTACACTCCGGTCCTCTTCCTGTTGACTATTATTAACCCCTTAGAACTTTACTAGGGTAGGATTCGTTCCATTAATCTTCGTCTTCTATTTCTCTCTCTCCTCCTGGTCCTCCTCCTCCTCCTCCTCGTGGTCGTCTGCGTTATCCTACCATTTAGAAGCCTACCTACCTACCTACCTACCTACCTACCAGGAGACGTGGTTCTGGTACAGCTGGCTAGAGACGAGATGAGACCGGGAGGGATGCGAACTATTTTGGGAAGGATCCATTGACGGTCGGAAAATTTGCGATCAAGTACATACGAGCCTCACGGAATTAAACACATCAAAAGAGCATTCACAGCTATGGCCCAGAGATCAAGTGAAGACGAATTGGGGTTAGGGTCCTAGGAGATGGAAGGAGACGAAAGGAGGAGGTTGGTATAGGTTTGAGGAAAGAAAGAAAGGAAAACAGAGAGAGAGAGAGAGAGAGAGAGAGAGAGAGAGAGAGAGAGAGAGAGAGAGAGAGAGAGAGAGAGAGAGAGAGAGAGAGAGAGAGAGAGAGAGAGAGAGAGAGAGAGAGAGAGAGGAATATCGATGGAAAGCATGTCAAGAAAATTGACATTGAAAGAGATAAGAAAACGGGAGAATGGTGAAAAGATTTATGTGATGTGGAGGGAGAGGGAAATGATTGAAGTATATTATACGTGGAGAGATTTTAAAAGATAAACAAAGTAGATTTATTATTGTATATCAGGGCACGTTCAGAACACGAGATTAAAGCTATGGTAGAGAGAGAGAGAGAGAGAGAGAGAGAGAAAGAGAGAGAGAGAGAGAGAGAGAGAGAGAGAGAGAGAGAGAGAGAGAGAGAGAAGTAGCAAGAGTGATGGAAGGAATGAGAAATGAAGAGGAAGAGGAACGCCTAGTCTTCAGGTGCATCAGCGAATGAGGTCTGGTTTGGCAAAAGGATAATTAGCTTCAATACGCTTGGCCAAGAATTAACCCAGCCATCCTTATCAACAGGCAATGATTATGGCTGGCTTGTCTCAAAACACGGGGGCAGTTGATTTATTACCGAGATGTTGTATGAGTGAGAGCGGCCGGGCATGCCACGTTGCTCTCCCTCCCTCAACTCAGTCTTCCTCACTCCATCTTCCTCGCTGGGCCTCTTTCCTCATCCCCGAACCCTTTCCTTCCCTCCTCCTCCTTCCTCCATTTCCCTTCCCTTCTCTTCTCTGCTCTTCCTACTTCATGTCCTACTCCTTCTTCTCTTTTGCCTCATATTCCTTCCTATACCTCACAGCCAACATTCATCTTTCACCCTTCTCTGTTTCTCTTCTTTCCCTCTCTACTTCTTAGTCACCTTCCACTCCTTTTCTTCCCTTTCCTCCTTTCCAACTTCTTCCCTTCCCTTCCCTTCCCTTCCTCTCCCTCCCCTTCTTCTCTTGCCTTCCCTCATCTTCTTTCCCTCCATCCCATTCCTTGCTGTCCTTTCTTTCCCTCCCTCACGTTGCTTGCTGTTCTTCCTTCTTCCATTCCCTGTCTGTCTGTCCTTTCCAGTCTTGCATGGGGTCGTTCCTCCTGTTCGCTCATCTCTCGTTCGCTCACCCTGTCTTCCTCATTCCATCCATCCATCCATCCATCCATCCATCCATCTCAGTACAGGGATTTCTCTACTCTTATCCATGCAGGTTCCATTCTTTTCCTATTCTGTTCTTTCCTTCTCTTCTCCCTTCTTTTCGTCTCGTCTTTCTTACCTTTGGTTCTCCCCTCTTCCCTTCTCATCTTTTCTTTTTGGTTCTTTTCTCCGTTCTTTCTTTCTCTTCTCTTCTCTGTCTCTCTTTTCTCCTTTTCTTTCTATTCTTAACTCTTTTCCCCTCTGTTCTTCTCTTTTCTCTTCTTTCCTTCCCT
The DNA here is from genome assembly GCA_033782935.1 of Petrolisthes cinctipes. Taxonomy (NCBI): domain Eukaryota; kingdom Metazoa; phylum Arthropoda; class Malacostraca; order Decapoda; family Porcellanidae; genus Petrolisthes; species Petrolisthes cinctipes. The sequence goes on from JAWQEG010006954.1 coordinate 29,225, forward strand.
CTCCCCTCTTCTACCCCCTTCCCAGTCTAGACCTCACTAGCTCATCCGTCTCTCATTTTTTCTCCCCTTCCTCCCTCTCATTCTGATCTTTCCTCCTTGCCATTATTTTTTTATTTCTTCCCTTTCACTTTCGTTCCTTCCGTCTCCCTTCCAATCCTCTCTTCCTTTCCCTTCCTTTCTATCTTTCATATTCTTCCCTCCTCGTCCACCACCACCATTATTATTTTCTCTTCCAATACCTCTCTAGAGCTCCACCCCCCCCTCCCCACCCTTCCCACCAAGCCCCCATTCACTCATATCTCTCATCCTATACTCCCCTTCACCGTCCCTCCCCCCACCCCTCAGCGTTTCTTCCTCTCCTCCTGCTGGGCCGTCCGTCTGTCCATCTCTTCTCCCTCCCTCGCTGCAGTCTCAGTCTTCACTTGCACTCTCTGTGTTCCAGTGTGTAGGTCATGTCTGCTCCTTCCTTCTATACACCTCTCCGTCCATTCTCTTCTCAGTCAGTTCATTCAACCTTCCTTCCTTCCTTTCTGCGGCTACGTTATTCGATTGCTCCCAGTTTCCTTTATCTTTTTTTATCCTTTTCTCCGTGTACTAATCCTTCTTAATTTCGTTAGTTTAATATACATGCTCCATCTCTGTTTTCTCTTTTTTTTCAGTCGTTTACTAGATTTTCTTCTCATAATTTGTGGTTATCTGCTTTGGTTTCCATTGTCATTTATTAACTAACATTCTTTACATTGATGGAGTGATAACTTCCAAAAGAAAAAATATTGCATTCCGTGTAATCGGCTTCTTATTTATAGTCGGTTGTTTTTCGTAGCTAATATCGTATTATTTTCATTAAACCTGATAGTGTATTGATGATAATACTGAGTGTAGCAATAAGAACGAGAATAGATCAAGCAGACACTACTGGTGATGTGGGTGATGATGATGTAAACAACTTCGATAATAGGCTTGATAATACTCTGTATGGAAATCATGCACAAACCTTTTTTAATGTGAATGATAATGATCATGAGTTTGAAAAAGACAATGATTACGAAATTGATGATAATGATGTTGATGATGTTGATGTTGATGATGACTACAACAGTGGCGCCATACCATTATCTGTAGTCAATGGCAACAACATCTAATAAGACAAGGTGCTATCTTAAAAACACATAAAATTCAAAACCTTACAGTGCCACCATTGCTGCTGGGCCCTGAAGGTGTCTGGCAACCAGTCACGTCCTCATCTTTACCTGGAAAAGAGCACAAGGGAACTCGGTCAGTTTGATTTGTCAAGAATGATAGATTAATTAGTCATTCTCATTATCTACAGCAAACATAAAGGTGAACAAGAATGGAGTTGGAGGAGATTTTGTTTAATTGGCTTTTACATGTTACACAGTAAATTTGTTAAAAGAATCAACTTAATAAACACTTTCCACTCAAGTACTCCTTTAGAAATGGATGCTTTCAAACAGCCAATTCTGTGACATCACAAATAATAACATACGCTTAATGATATCATTGTTGTTATATTCCTTGTAGTAAGACATAACGTCAAAGAATATTGGGTTTTCACTGACACATACTAAATATCTGTAGCCCTGCAATACACAAACAAAAGATTATAATAGATTTTAGTTGATGAAGCAGACGAAGAGAATTAATAAAGGGAAATCCAAACCCATTAGAACAGACTTAGAAAAGTTATCATTCAGAGTAGCAATGTCTGGTGTTCTAAACCGGGCCTTCAGAACACGTATATAATTTTTCTCATTTAGAATTCCTTTTTCTATTTTCCTCCCATCTTCCTCTCTCCTTTTCCTCTTTCTCCCTTTCCAGACTCACTCCTCCTCTTCTATATGTCTTCATTATATTTCTGTTGCCTTCTTCCTCTCCTCATCTACATCCTCTGCTCCTTCAGTCTTTCCCACCTGTACAGTCACTCACAAAAGATGTGTTGGTACCGATAGCCTGAAATATCTAACAGGCAGTATGTATCAACTTTAGTTCTATAGTAACACGAACACACTGGTGGGCATTCATAATTATTCTCAAGTAAACATGATTTATGTACGTGAAAAAAATTGAATGTCCTGAAGAAGAACAAAACTTACGCGTGCGACTGTACCTCTCTATTTACATCCCCTCCTCCCCCTCCCTTCTCTCCTTACCTCCATGGTTCTGTCCCCCACTCCCACACCCCATTACCCCTGATCTCCCCATCCCAAGGCCTCCTACCTCTCACCTCCACGTTATACTCTCTCCCCATCCCACATCCTCCTACCTCCACTCTCCCTCACCCACCCCCCCACCCCTCACCAGCCCTGACACTGAGTCCTACCTCTACCACCCCTCACCTCCCCATCCCACACCTCTCCCTCCGTACTCCCTCACCAGTAATAAAACGTGTAACTCCTACCTGCGAAATTTTCTTGCTTTCTGGATTGCTTTGACGTATTTTTCTTCTTTTAGCACTCTCGGGTTTCGGGAATTTCTCCAGTCAAATAAAATTGTTCAACACTGGCCACAAGAAGAAGAACTAAGCATGGTTTGAATATTTACTATCAGTTTACAAAGTTCATCCATAACATTCTCACGGTCGTTGGGTCCATCGTCTCAAGACCTGAAGCAAATCGTGTAACAAACTTTTATCCAAGCTGAGCAATGTTGGTCTGCTAAAGTCGGTGCTGAGAGTGCTAATATATCCTAGTTGTATTTTTGGCTTTTGCAGTCGTAAAGCCGAGCTATCTTTATCTTCTTCTGCTCTAAGTTTTTCGTTCACTCTTCGTTGACTGAATTTTCATCGTCATTTTCTGCATTTATTGTTATGATATTTTATGTAAACTCACTCAATGGTTTGTTATTGTGTTGCTCCTGTCTTCTCTATCATATTATTAAACGATGCTTATTAATTGTTTTTACCCTCCTTTGATCTTCATATTATTATTCATAACCTCTATCACTTTCATTCTCTTATTATTCCTTCCTTCTTCTTTTATCCTTACTTTACCTCCTTTCAGAAATTACCCTTGTCATTATATATAATATTGTCGTTCGTTTTGTCCATCCTCTTAACCACTTTTCGCCTGTATACCCCTCCCACTTTTATTCAGTCTCTCTCTCTCTCTCTCTCTCTCTCTCTCTCTCTCTCTCTCTCTCTCTCTCTCTCTCTCTCTCTCAATATCACATTTTTATAACTGTCATTGCATCTCTTCTCCTACTTTCCTATTTCACTTTTTTTACTATCTATTTTTCTCAATACCTCCGAGTCCCATTTGTATCGTCTCCCCACTGTTTCTTGTCTCTACTTTAATATCTCCAAATGATTAACTCACTCTTCTAACTCTAATAAACATATATATTGATTCTGATATGACTACTTTACTTGCATAATTGATTGGATACTAATTTAATACATTAATAACAATGAAAATAGTAAGAACTCATAAAAATAATTTGTTTAAGAAAATTAGTATACGTATGAATATTTAAACGTACTTACATTAAGAAATTTAACCAAACTTTCCCTTTACTACTTCACTAATTCTGTGTGGAATTTCGAGTGTGCATTATTACTGTACTTTAAGAGCTTATTTGGAGTTACATTCTCGACAAGTTCTGCCAAATGCTTAGATGCAACCAATATTTATTTTGCATAATATATTCTAATTGTCTGGCTTAATAATCATAATATATGCATAATATAAAAATCTAAGATCACTTAATTTTCCATAACTCTTATTCCACTATTTCTCTCCAATTATTATATTATATTATACTATTCTTTTTTCAACTATGACACACCATCCCCCTCCTATTTATACATCTTCCAACACAATCTCCCAAACTTGTCTCCATCCTATGCTCCAACTCTATGTCCCTCCTATTACTCCCCCCCTCCCCCCACTTTCATTCCCCGCTACCCTCATCCTTCGGAGTTAATCAAGAGTGTGTGTGTGTGTGTGTGTGTGAGGGGGGAGGGGGAGGGCTGGCCTAGTCACGGCTTCTCTACCATAAAACAATAAAAGACACTCTACTTACACCCCAGGCACCTCTCTCTCTCTCTCTCTCTCTCTTTCTCTCTCTCTCTCTCTCTCTCTCTCTCTCTCTCACCTCAATAAATTCACGGCAATACCAGCCTCTTGCTACCAGGGATCTTAGCAAGACCGCCACCGCTACAACCACACGGCGTCTCTCTCTAATTGCACAGTTACAACCACCACCACCCCTCCTCCCTACGCTACACCCACTGCAATCTTAGCCACTCCAATACCTACCATTTATACCGCAAGTTACCTCTGATACCTTAACAGCCACTGCCACCACCACCACATCAACTATACCCACCACCACCACCACTACTACCAACAACAGAATCATTGTATACAGCTTTCATTTGTTTCATTCTCAATTACTAGTACTGTGAGCGTTGATATACTGTACTACTGCCAAAGGAGCAATAGTTATTGTTATTAGTGCTGCTATTAATACTAACTCTATTTCCACTACTATTATTGTTATTTCTGATAACATTTCTACTGTTTCTTCTACTACTACTACTACTACTACTACTACTACTACTACTATTATTATTAATTTTACCATAACTAATAATACCAGTACCACAATAGAACCACATACCACCATTTGCACAACACTGGACACACATAAAAAAACTACTAAAACAGAAACACAATATCACAAAATACTGTAAGCACAACACTATCACCTTAAAATCCAATCACTTTTACAAGTACACTACATCAATCCCCATCTGTACCAGCACTACCACTATAACAACAACACAACAAAAATCTGCAACCACTGCCACGATATTATCACTAATTGTTTCAACGACTACCAAGGCATTACCACAAAAACTCTATCCACTACCACCACATCACTAGCGCAAAAGAATCCCATCACTGCTACTATGCCCCAACAAATTTATCTACTGTTTATACACATGGGGGGGAGGGGGTCCATAGTTCTGTCCCGACAACAGGTATAATGCTGTATGTATCATTACCAACTGCGGTTCAAATAATATTGTTTTGGGAGGAGGGAGATGCGAGGTTGGTAGAGATTCATTCTGTGCCTCGGATCGAGACAGAACTATATAATGACCCCCAGCGTACACTCTAAATTTAAAGTCATATTCGCTGCCACCAGAGGTAAGTGTAACCTCTTTGCCTGTGGTGCAAATTGGTTTTCATCATTCATACATGACTGTGGAGCATAGGTCAGTCTAAAGAGCTCCGACGAAAACCATGCTAGTTTTTTGAAGAGTAAACCAATACATCACAATAAAGCTACAGTATGACCATGTGATTACTTTGACCTTTGCTGGTAACGGACACACCTTAAGTCACTGAGTGTACATACCACCACTATACCATAAATAATACCACCATTCTCACAACACCATGGCAAAGCTTTCACCAGAAATCTATCACAACACTGTAGCAAAAATTGCCTCCAGATATGCATCTTGCCACTCTAGAGTTACATATATAATATGCTTTTTTGTAATTATATATTCTGTTGAACACGAAATGAAGTTGATTTATTGAGAACTGTCTGATATGTTGATCGACTGTTTGACTCATTGATTAATCATTATGATAACCTTTAGGACATTTTCTCACCAACAAGAAGACCACGAAGACTGAGAAGGAGATGGAGGAGTAGGCGAGACGGAGGAGGAATAGGAAGAGAAGAAGTAGTTGGAAGGGAAAGAGGAGGAGACTGAGGAGGAAAATGAGGAAGAGAAGGAGGGAGAAGAAGAGCAGGAAAAGAAACAAAAAAGAGCAGAAGTAGAATAACCAAGCATGAGCCAGAGGGAGGAAGAATGTGTAGGAAAGGCTGAGTACCTGGCTGAGGCCCTCCTGACGGCTGGAGGCGCCTCTGGGGTAATTTAGGAGCTGGAGGAACGTGGCTCATTACCATGGGGCGGCGGAAGAACAATAAACCAAGCGCTGCGGCTCACCATCACTATCCTGGCGTTCCTCTTCTGCACGACTATTGTACCACACCCGACCTGACCCGACCCGACCTGACTTGACCCGACCTGACCTGATCTATCCTACTACAGCCAAGCAACGAAACCTGACCATAACTATAACTGTACTTGAAAGGTACCCAGTTGGGCTTCAATCAATGAGAGCTGACTGACCATTTGACATCACCTGACTATCACCAACACCAAGTGACTGACTCCATCTATCCTTAATTGTCTCCATTCGATACCATGTTAAAAAAAACCCCACTCAATTCACCCAATCATATAAATAAATTATACCTTAGCCATCTATAAATACTATAAATACTTTATACAATAGATACTTTATAGATAGATATTAAATGCATTCAACCGAGCTTTGCCACACTGGGACAGAACTCTAGGGTTACAGGGGAACGGTTACCCTTCTTCCCACAAGGCTTACGTGCAGTGACGAGTAATAACGAACCAGGGGCAGTTGGACGGGAGGCGGTAATGGTATCGGCCCACCCATCTTATAACACCCCACCAGACGAAAATAAAACTGATAATGTATTTTATCAATTACACTCGACTCCTCTTCATCTGACCCATGCAGCGTAACCAGCTCATAGACGCTACCAACCCGACCACACGCAAACACACTCCTCACAGACCCGACCACACCCAAACACACTCCTAACAGACCCGACCACACCCAAACACACTCCTAACAGACCCGACCTACCATCCCGACCACACCCAAACACACTCCTCACAGACCCGACCTACCATCCCAACCACACCCAAACACACTCCTCACAGACCCGACCTACCATCCCAACCACACCTACACCAGCTCCACAGAAAGTGACTAAACCCTTCACTTTCCAACTTTTTACCCGTCAACACCTGATATAACTATTGGGCCAGCTTACGTTATTGAATAGGTGTATATTTTTGGCGCATTGGATTCTATTAAATTCTTCTATGCAGTGTCACAAAGCAGAATGTCTCAATTTGGGAAACCAACTTAAGTGAACGATACAGTAGTCTCTAAATTGATCTCATGATGCTTGCCCCTACCGGTGAAATACGGTTTAATATAAGCAGATGAGAAAATTAATGTTTATATCGAAAATATATGAGCGAAAAATGAAAATAGGACAAGAGAAAATAGAAAACATTAGAAAAAAGGAAATCCCTAACATTATTAGGATTTTAAGGGAGGAATTATGTACAGAGACAAGCAGACTACGTACAGTTCCGAGCAGATGAAGGGGAAACATTGCCTCAGCAGCTGCATGCATACAGTGAGTGCCAATAGAACCCTTATATAATTGGTATAAGAAGGTGATTATCCCTCATGATTACTTGATGATGTCACGTCTTATATCCAATTATTTCCACATATCCTAATCATCTATGAAAAGTGGCTAGAAAAATATAAGGTAATAATAATACTTGTGATATACAGATGGCTTCTCACTCATCCCTTCCAAACTATGCTAAAAAAAAAAAAAAAAAAAACAGGACAGGTCAGCCCATTTCGCGTAGCCTGTTTTTGGTATTATTGTTGAGGATGGAGTTGCCAGTTAATTTGCCAATGTATAATATTACCTGTCTTAATTAATGAGTGCCGGAGGGGTGCACTTCTGTTGTAAAAGAATTCGGGAAGATATACTGGGTGTTTTAAGGAAGGTGATTGGGGTCAGGGTTCAGAGCACACACAAACACACACACACGCATAATAATCTTGTAGTATGTATGTATGTATGTATGTATGCATATACGTATGTATGTAGTTCATAATTATGTAGGTTTGTATTCGGGTAGAAAATTACTGTGGTTATATAGGCAAATAGCAGTTACTAGTAGGTAGGTATACATTTTGATAGGCAGGTAGCAGTATATAACAGGTATAGATTGGTAAGCAGATGACTATCTACATAAGGAAATACAAGGTTAATCCATGGGGAGGGAGGAAAAAACTACCGTGCATATTTTATCATCCTGGCAAAAGTGTACCAAATCCATTCTAAGTAATAAGACAGATACATGTTTCAAGTATGTTATAGTGTTAATAAATGGCAGGAAAGTATCTAGTTGTGTAATGTTTGGCTGTAATTGGTTTTGGATTCCATTCCATTAACCGAAAAATCCAAAAACTTAAACGATGAGACAGGTACAGTTTTGCCAGGGACAAAATGATTGAGGTATAGGCTGGTTAACTGACAGATGTAAGCAATCTTACGTTATGAGTGAAAATATGCATTAGCTTGAGAGAATGGGTTAGGAATAGCACCGTAAGTGGAGGAACCTTACTGACGAGGTTTTATTACTGAATCTTTGGCCTGAAGAAAGAAGTAGCGAAACGCCAGAGGCTCCTCCTCATATAATGTTGTTCTTTATTCATCTCTGAGACCACTCATTTTTTAGCGTACATTGTTTAAGATACAGTGGGAGATCATACAGTGAAAGGGTTCAGAGACATAATGTAGTAAACAACAATTAAACTAAATTGAAATATATGTACTGTGTATATAATTGAATTTAGAGAACGAGAATGCCACGGGAAAAATGGTGCTGTACAGTACGATATGATGAGTGACTAAGTGAGCAAGGAAGTAGTGAAAGTAGTATTCGGAAGAGATATCCTTTAGTTGTCCCAATGAGCAGTGGAAATAAATCAGATCTAGAGTGAAGAGACTAATGCATGTGTATTCTCTTGTAGAACGAGAAACAGAACGAAGAAAGCCTACACACTCACGCTTGCTTAGGTCAGAAGGGTAGGAATACGCGTAAGGAAGAAGGTAATTAAATGCCGAAATCCAAATAATAATACATGTATGGAAGATGATATGGAAATGGTAAATTAAATAAATCTGTGTGTGTGTGTGTGTGTGTGTGCTCTTTCTAGACGAGATGGTGTTTGTTTTTCCTTAATCTTTATATGTGTGACAGATTGGTCACGTGTATGGGTGTGTGAATGTGAATCATGTTTTTTTTCATCTGTACAAGTGAAGTAGCGTGTAAAAGTTTTTTTTATCATGTCTGAGCATCTGAAACTCTGATAATTATAAATACACAAAACAAGTGAAGAAGTGTGAAGCTTTTAGAATTATTCAGTGCGTGTGCTTGTGGGCTTGTCCAAGTGTGTACAGTCACGAGCACTAATAAGTATACAGCTTTGGTTCGAGCTTTGAACAGTCCAATTCACCAACGAAGGAATTACAATGGAGATCTAATTGTGCATTTACTTACTGTCTCTAGGTATTCGAAGCACACTTAGATACTTATTAGTGCTCGTGACTGTACATGAATGTGTGTTTGGTATGACAGTTTGAGCCGTGCACAAACGTGTATGATTGTGTGTGTGTGTTTTCGCGGGTGTGTACTCATATGTACGGGTTTGTTTGTGTACGTGTGTTTGTATGAGTGTGTACACGTACAGTGCATGGACTAGGCACAAGGTAATGTTTATTCTTTTTATAAAGAATGTTTCGTGGAGAAAAAAATAAAATATGATGTCATATTCTTAAGCAAGAGATGGATTGCTGGCTGAAAGTGTTTTTTGTTATGGAGGATAACTGGATATATACAGCACTCGACAAAATGTACACGAAGGTCAGATATACATTACCAGTGAATGCATATGAAAAATTATTATTCTGTTGGTGATGACGGAGTTTACAGTACGTATATACCCCTACTGGACATATTACTCCTGTAATTTCATCCAGTTTATAAGAATCTCAGATCCGTTTGTGTCAATTATTTTCCTATATTATCTTGCTTTGCATATGTCAGTTTTAAAAGGAAAGGTAAATAGCAACAGGTGTCCGCAAACACACATAGGCCAAATATATTACAATGACTGTACACTGAGGGTCATTAGGTCTGTCTTAATGTGAGGCACAATAATATGTATCTTCACCAACCGAGTTCGAACAACGGTGTTTCTGGGGGAGGGGAAGGGGATGTTAGTAGAGATCACAACAGACCTATTAACCTCAGTGTAATGTACAGCCAAACACACACTGTATATTTGACTCGACTTCCTATGGACTTTAATAATTAATCCTTGAAGCAAAATATGGCTACCGACTTTGGCTTTTCGCTATTACTAATACGGGACAATTTATCTGTCCTACGCAATTAGTTATATGACTTCCAGTGAATAAAAATATTTTCATTCAACACGAGTAATAGATATTATTAATAGAACTAAACGAACTATATACGATTTGCATATAGAAATATAGAATATTTGGAATGGAAAAACATATATAGATGTTTATTTTACACAGGACGACAATAAACAAAGACTGTGTACAAAGAATGACTGTATAAGGCAAGGGAATTCGCAGAAAAAGTGTACACCAACACAGTGTACATAGGAAGAGCGTACACATTATACACAGGAAGAGTGTACACAAAGACAAAGTGTACACAGGAAGAGTATAGAGGGGTAGGAGGGAGGGAAGGAAGGATGAGGGAGGGAGGTAGGGAGGGATGGGCCAGCAGGAACAAAAACTGCGGCAGTGTCGGGAATGACAGGGATTATCAAGCGGCTCCGTGGTGCTGTCAGTCGCTACACCGCCCCTTCACTGGTGGGCGTGGCCTTCCTAGCTGACCACGCCCACCCCCTCTGCTAATAACACGGACCCACCCATCACCAGGACGCCGCCAATGGGTTCCAGAGCTCCACCAACCCGCCCAACTCGAAGTATTTTCACAGTAAAGAAGTCGGTGGGGGAAGAATCCTCCGGGCCAACAAACGTATCATTACGAGCGGCCAGTCTGCGCCATCCCGCCCGTCCGTCCGTCCACCCGGGACTCCTGCCTGCCTGCCTGCCTGCCTGTCTCACCTGCCCGTCCATCCTAGCCTGCCTCATTCTGTCCAGGCCTGCCTCCTCCTCGGTCAGGCTTGCCCCTCTCTCTCTCTCTCTCTCTCTCTCTCTCTGGTCATGCCTCATCCACTACATGCATCCCTGACCTTCCTCTCTCTTCTCTCTGCATGTCTGTCTGTCCCTTTCGGTTCACGTGTGTGTTTATGTGGCTGTGTCCTTATTGACCTGTACCTCCTACCACCCCCACCACCACCACCACCCCTACCCTTCACTCATCTCTCTCTCTCTCTCTCTCTCTCTCTCTCTCTCTCTCTCTCTCTCTCTCTCTCCAGTCCTGTATTTTTCCTACTCCTGTCCCTTCAGCCTCATAGTAGTTCCATCCTGTCCCTCCCTGGGGCTTCTACTGCCTCTCCCTCCTCCCTCCTCCTCCATCCCTCCCTCCTTTCCACCCTGCCAACCCTCAGCTTCGACCTGCCTGCGTTAATTCATGGCGTGTGAGGTTTATGTTTACATCTGTCCCCATCGCAATTAAATTGACTTATGGTCAATTACTTGCTATTAGATAATACTAACATATTAAACTTCTATCGTAACACCTGCAGCCTATTTTGGTTGCATGCCTAACCATGAATGATTATTTTATAAGGCACTCTCTTGTTTTATTAATAGTATAGTAGCATTTCCTTTACAAATTGGGTGAGTATATACACATACATACACAGAGACACATTAGTGTTGGTACTTGAGAGAGTCTAGAAAAGATGGTAAGCCTTTAATAATGGAATAATTTGTCTGATGCCAAAAACTTTAATTAAGCTATTGCTTATGACATGTTTATTGCTCAACAATGAAATAAGCTTATAATGGGAGGAGAGAAGTAGAAACCATTCGAACTGAGGGATCTAACACAATGTAATGAACAGATATGTAGAAACATATTTACAACAAGACAACATTATAGTATTCCAAGGTAATTATAGTGTGTCTAAGTAACATTATGGACTGTCATAAACCCTTACGTCAAGAAACATTGTTTCTAGAACCAATACGTCAAGAAACCACGTCTGGAGCCATTACGTTAAGAGCCATTACGTCAAGATATTACGCATGGAACCATTACGTTAAGAACCAAATACGTCTAGAACCATTATGACTAATCAAGGTACAGTACTTGTACATTAAACCGCAACTGGACTGTATTATTAAGAAACATTATATCAACCCAAGAGAAGAAGAATATAAGGTGATAGTGAAGTACGACACCCAGATAAAAAATATGTTTTGCCAACAAACTTCATAGTGTGACATATGGTACTGCAGTGTATGATAGAGAGAGAGAGAGAGAGAGAGAGAGAGAGAGAGAGAGAGAGAGAGAGAGAGAGAGAGAGAGAGAGAGAGAGAGAGAGAGAGAGAGAGAGAGAGAGAGAGAGAGAGAGAGAGAGAGAGAAATATATATAGCCTTTCAATGTACAGTCGGTAAAAAAAAGTATTGGAACTCCTCTATGGATATTTTTGGTTAATTTCAATGTAAGGATGGTTCCAATAACTTTTTTGCCAACTGTACATTACTAAGGGTCAAGAAACATTTAGATGTGTCAAGAAATTAATAAAGTGACATTATGGAAAGTCAAGAAATGTCAAAAATAATTACGGTGTGTCAAGAGATATTACAGCATCTCAAAATACTCTTACGGCGCGTGAAAAACATTGTGGAAATTTCAAGAATCTTTACAGTGTCAAAAGTCATTACAGAGTGTCAAGAAACATTACAGCGTGTCAAGAGGGCGTCAATGGGGTGTGGCAAAAATCTTGAGTGTATGTGTGTGTGCGTGTGAGTGAGTGAGTGTGTGTGTGTGTGCAACTGTTTGTGAGTGAGACTGTGTATATGGGTACGAGTATTTAATGTATGAGTGTGAACCAATGAGAGAGAGAGAGAGAGAGAGAGAGAGAGAGAGAGAGAGATGGAAGGGTGAGGACACAAGGCTACAACACCATCACCCTCCCACTTCTCCTCCCTTCCTCCACCCCCCAACATTTACAGTTCGCGCGGGGCCTCTCAATGGTGGTGTTTACCCTGTGGTGGTGGTGGTGGTGTGCTTGGTCCCTGCCTGCCTGCCTGCCTGCCTTCCTGCCTGCATGCCTTTCTGTCAGCCTGCCTGCCTTCCTAACTGCCCGTCTGCCTAACTCCCTTCCTGCCTGCCTGCTTACCTTCCATTTTGCCTTCTAGCCTGTTTGACTGCCTGACAGTCAATCCACCTACCAGCCTGACTCACTGACTAACTGACTGACTGTCTGCCTGTTTGACTATTTGCATGACTGATTATTGATCTGTCTGTGTGCCCAGTTTCCCGGCCTGACATTCCGTCAAGAAGCCTGTCAGTCTGTCTGTCTGTCAGTCATTCTACCTGGCTCTCTGACTACCTGACTATATGATGCTTGCCTTTCTAACTACCCATCTGCCTCCCTGTATGACTACCTCCCTGTCTGCCTGTCTGCCTGCCTGAATGACTACCTCCCTGTCTGCCTGTCTGTCTGTCTGCCTCCCCGTATGACTACCTCCCTGTCTGCCTGTCTGCCCATCTGCCTCCCTGTATGACTACCTCCCTGTCTGCCTGTCTGCCCATCTGCCTCCCTGTATGACTACCTCCCTGTCTGCCTGTCTTGCCTGCCTGAATGACTACGTGTCTGTCTGACAATCCATACCTCTTCCAGATCATCTCTAATATTCACCGCCTCCTATATTTCTCTCTCTCTCTCTCTCTCTCTCTCTCTCTCTCTCTCTCTCTCTCTCCTTCCATTCCCCCACCTCTCTCCTGCTGTCCCCCCCCCCTCTCTCCCTCTCTGTAGCACCTCCTCCCGTCATATAATCTCCCACCGTCCCATCCCTCAGCGTTTATCTCTCCTCATGCACCTTATATCTCTCCACAGTCTCCATTTCTTCCTCCTCCTCCTCCTCCCACTCCCCCCTCTCCCCGTCCCTCTCACTTATCATCCCACACTGTCTCTGTCTCGGGCTCTATCTCTGCTTCTTTCTTTGCTATCACTGCTCTTTCTTTCTCAATCTGTCTATTTCTTCCTTTCTTTGCTATCACTGACTGTTCTGCTCTTTCTTTTCTCAATCTGTCTGTTTCTTCATTTCTCTGTTATCCCATCTTCCTTCCTTCCTTCCTCTTTTTAGCTACCTCTGTTTTATTCTGTGTTTGATGTTCTATGTCTCTGCTTTATTCTTTGCTATCACTTACTGCCTGAATGCTCTTTCTTTTCTAATTCTGTTTTCTTTCTTCTGTTATCATGTTTTCCTTCTTTCTTTAATTCTTTGCTACCCCTGATTTCTTCTTTGCTGTCTTTACTTCTTTTATCACTACCTTCTCTCAACATTCTTTGCTGTATCTCATTCTTGCTGTGCTACATAAGTTTCCCTTCTTGATATTAAGGTATTGCTAAGTCAGGTTCTCAGTCGGTGTTCTTCTCTCTCTCCCCATTACTGATATCTGTTAACTAGTTGCAATCTTAACCTCTTACCTCAGTGTCTCTCTCTCTCTCTCTCTCTCTCTCTCTCTCTCTCTCTCTCTCTCTCTCTCTTAGTCTAGAACTGAATCTCCCATTGTGGAAATTTTGACCTATACAGATTGTTTAATAAATTAACCTAGCAAACACAAATGTAAATGATTGGCATCTGAAAAACACTAAGAATTGGTCTCTACAACTTCTCGCTTAATAATTATCTATTGCCCTGGGCTAATTGCCTAAATCACACACACATATATACACTGAATAATTATATGGATACAAATATACATATACACACTCGCTCACACAAACCTATAAGCACACAAAAACTACACATTCGTTCATACAGATACAATTACTCATATATTATACAGAGAAACTCACAAACCCCCAAAAATCAGACACACAAAAACACACACACACGCAAGCACTACAAAATGCTACACACAGATACTTAAAAATACATTCATACGAACTCACAAGCAACCACCTAAAGACACACAAACACAATCACACCTGTCCAATACTTTGTCATAAGCAGATCAAAAATTTTCCTCCTACGAAATCATCATTATCCATCACTTTTTTTTTTTTTTTTTTTTATCACATTAGAGACTCGAGGGTGAACGATCATTATCAAACCTCCTCTCAACACATTATTAATATATATATATATTTTTTTTAAGCCATAAGGGATGAAGGAGGAAATGCACAGCAGTGTTGGCAGAATAACTGGAGTAACCGATTTTTTTGAATAGTTTGAAGGAGTCAGTTGCTCTAAATTATCTAAACACAATATTACCTCCTTAAGGTGAGATTCTCTTTTTGCTAAATTGTAGGGCTACTAATTCCTCCTAACTATTCCAGAATACAGACGACCTTAATATGTTAATAATAGGGGATCTGTTTCCTGGCACAGTTTGGAGGAATCAAAGACCTTTCAATTCACCAAGAGAATCTCCCATTGAGCGACTGCTTAGTGTAAAACTTTCTTTATATACAAAGGCTACATATACAGTTATGTCATAGTGAAGAATTACTAAAGGTTATGTTTTCCCTTAATTCCAACCCATTTCATACCTTTACCTTCAGGTATATCTGACTTACAAGGTGCATTTCCTTCTTTTTCAATTTCGGTTTCATGAGAGATGAGAAATGAGCCTGTTAATCAACTCGTTTGAAACAAAGGGTTAATATGGGCTGTGCAACTCTATTAATATATTCATATAGAATGAAACGTATAATTCTTTATATCAGTTGTAAACAATATAAGGAACAGTTTTGAATTTTCATGTATGTATTCTTTATAGATGTCTTTCAAGTATATTCTTACTATAACCATTAAGCAATTTAGGTTTTGACTCACATTTGTGCACGAAGCTATAGCTCAAGTTTTTTTGTTTTTCACCAGCCAGGCTCAGTTCCTTTTCGTGGGGAAGAGCGTTGAGTGCAGCACCATCACCCTTATGCTCTGATGCTACATAGACAAGGGTGTTGGTGTGGGATTGGATGAAGCCAGAGGTTATGGGGGAACATACAGTCACGGTCGAAAGTCCTCTCGCCTCATCTGTCTTTAGGAACTTTTGGGGATCATGGTGAAGTTATAAATATATAGCTGCCTCATCTGCTTCGATACCATCTCCACCATTATTGAACGAGTTAACGATATTTTGCCTACTGATGTAACTAGAAATATTGAGTTAATCATTACACGTGTGAGGCAAGAGGACTTTAACCGTGACTGTACATAGCCAGTGCGACGCCCCTCGGACTCTTAGCTCATCTCTCATCCCGATTTTGACTTTTGCCTTTGTCCATCTCTTTTCCTCACCTGCATTTTCTCCATCTCTCATATCCGCTCCCTCAAGTCTACTGCATCTGTAATTGCGAATAATTGCTCGCTCTTTTAGCTTCCCTTACCGTCATTAATTCACTCCCTTGCAAGCAATCATTCTCCCTCCACCTCTCATTACAGTTTCTTCCCTTGCCTACGACTTCTCCCTCAAGGCTGGTTTACGCGATCAGTTCCAGGGCAGCATGCATGGTGTCGGAGGCCGCCCATCACGCCCGGCCTCCACACCTCCACACCAACCCTTAGGACCGTATCTCTGCTCAGACCCAAATCACGAGGAATTAAAGCCCAAAGTGTCAGATCTCATCGGTGAGTAATTAGGTCTAGTAAATCCAATACGAGGCCATACACCTTGCTGAGTGACTGAGAATATTACAGAGCGAGCAGAACTCATTCACTGTACTCTACCCATTTGGTCTTGCATCGTAGTACATCGCAGTACCTATTTCGATGGACGGTTTACTACGCACCTCTCTGGTATGGTGGTGGTGAACTAGGGGAATAATGTTGTTTGCCATCAGTGGGGGGGTTATTATTTCTTCTGATTATCATTTTTATAGATTACGGTCAAGCAAAAATAACAATCACGTCTCATTCACGACAACATTATTCCCAAAGCTCACCATTACATGATGAGGGGCGACAGAAGTTTCTACCATGACTGGACCTAGAACATGGTTACTAGCCTATACGCCGGGAACCAAGAGGTCATAGAACCCTTCATGCTCATTGATAAACCCTCTGCAGTCGTCGGTCTTAACATTACGTGCGAAGTTTTTTTTAAAGGGTGAAGTTAAAGGGCAGGTGATTACTTCCATTCGCATTGCTTTATATTTTCCTTTGCTAATTTTAACCAGAAAACATAAATTTCGTTCACATAATTATGACGAGTTGACCAAAAAAAAGCTACTCTAACGCAACATTAATTACATGCTGAATTGGATTACACCTCAGATGCGGTATTGTTATTTGCGATACAACAATTTTACTCAAACATTAGAAAGAGGCAGGAAAAAAATACCTCACAGAAGAAAATGGAAAGGAAAAGGTATCATAACTTGGTTGCTGCCTGTGGGTGTTTTATTTGCATCATTTTCTGCGTGTTTTCTTCACCACACTCCGACATCAACAAGGCTGCAAAGTTAATTGTGTTTTGTGGCCCTTGCCCTTACTTCACATTCTTTGCTTATACTTTCCTTCACTGTCTCTTTTCTTTTAGCTTTTACTACGACTCCTTCCTTCTCTTAATTCCTCCTTTATTCGTTTGTTCCTTTCCTGTACTTCACATTCTTCGCTTATACTTTCCTTCACCGTTTCTTTTCTTTTTTTTAGCTTTTACTACGACTCCTTTCTTCTCTTAATTCCTCCTTTTTTTCGTTTGTTCCTTTCCTGTACCACTTTCCTTTACCTTTCTTCCATCAATCTACCTTTACCCTTCGTTCACATCCTCCTTATACCTTAGCCACGCCTCCTTCCTTCTCTCTTTCCTTCATCTTTTACCTCTCATTCACCACCTTCCTTTATTGTCTTTTTTCCACCTCCTTCTATTACCTTTCTTCTACTTCCAGCCTATAAATCTTACCTCATATCTTTCCTCTACCCGTTTTCCACCTGTTGCCATCTCTACCTCCCTCCCTCCCTCTTTTCCACCTTCTTTCTCCTTTCCTACACTCAACTCCTCCTCTCTTTCTCTCCTTCCACTAGCTGCAGCCTTCCTCTACCTTCCCCTCCTCTCTCTCTCTCTCTCTCTCTCTCTCTCTCTCTCTCTCTCTCTCCTAGCACACCAATGGAAGAGCAAGGTATAGGGAAGAGGTGGGGCGGGTTGTATGAGTTAAGGGGATATTATACTTTGGGGATATACTTTTAAGTGCCTTGATTTCTCCAAAGCATACCAGAAAACAGGACCAGGTGTACAAAAATAATTGTGGCCTGTTGCAAGGGCTAGTTTGAGGGAAAAATAAGTTACTCCACATTTACCAACATTGTACTATCATCTCCTTAACAGTCCAACACCCCAAGATTGCTTGATAATGTGATAATGTTATTGGATCGATATTTGACGCTAAACAAGACTCACCATTCATAACACACACACACACACACACATACACATGGACAAACAGACAGACAGACAGACAGATGGAAAAGTATACTGAGCAAAAGACATAAAATATGGGTGAAGGAAGACGAATGGAGAGAGAGAGAGAGAGAGAGAGAGAGAGAGAGATGGATAAAAGTATTTGAGAGGAAGGAAAAGACAAAAGGAACTGAAGGATTGACAGAGAGTGAATGGAGGGGAAGAAGGTGGAAGAGAAAAGAGAGAATAACGAAACTGACGGGTTGAGAGGAGAGAGAAAGGAGAGCCAGATAAAACGAAGAACGGACCAGAAGAGAGGAGAGAGAGTGAATGGAAATCAGAGAAAGGAAATGAGGGAGGGAGAGGAAGGAGAAGAGGTAAAGTAGAGAGGAGAGTGAATGGAATGGAGAGAGAAAATAGAAAAGTGAAAGAGTAGGAAGGGGAAGGAGTGGGAGAGGAAGGAGAGAAAAGACGAGTCAGTGGAGAGGAAGGAATGAAGAGAGAAAGGAGAGTACAAAATAGACATAGGAAAGAGAGAATGGGAGTAAATGAATGGATAAGAAGGAAAGGAAGGGTGAGAAGGAGGTTAAATGGATAGGAGGGGGAGAGAGGAGGAAAAGGAAGTAGGAGAGACAGAGTAGAGAGAATGTAGGGGAGAGAAGAGGGAGAGGAAGAATGGGAGAGGAGAGAGAGGAAGAATGGGAGAGAAGAGAGAGAGGGGAGAGGGGAGAGAGAAGAGAGTGGTGTGAAGTGGAGAGAGGAAGAAAGAGGAAGGAGGAAAAGGAGTCGAGAGAGGAAGGTATGGATAAAGGAGAGTGTGGAATGAGTGGAGAGAGGACAAAGAAGAAGAAATAGATAAAGAAGAAGGAAAAAAAAAGGAAGGAAGAGAGAAGGGATAAGCAGAGGAAGGATGGGAGAGAGGACGGAGAGGCAGAGGAAGGATGGGAGGGAATAGAGTGGAGAGAGGGGGGGAGAGGAGAGAGAGAGAGGGGTTAGAGGAGTGAGAGGAGGGATGGGAGAGAGGAGGGATAGGCAGAGGAAGGATGGGAGGGAATGGAGAGGAGAGGGGGGAGAGGGGGGGAGAGGGGAGAGACGGGAGAGAGGGGGGAGAGGGGTTAGAGGAGTGAGAGGAGGGAGGGAGGGAGGGCTGGGGTGAGAAGGGCTCAAGTTGCCACGAGTGCCTTAGAGGGTACTTTAGACACCCTTGAGTCCGACTTGAGTTGTGGGTGTCCAGCTCTCGACTTAATACTCCTCCACCTCTGACTCCTCTTCTCTCTCTCTCTCTCTCTCTCTCTCTCTCTCTCTCTCTCTCTCTCTCTCTCTCTCTCTCTCTCTCTCCACACGAGAGAGAGAGAGAGAGAGAGAGAGAGAGAGAGAGAGAGAGAGAGAGAGAGAGAGAGAGAGAGAGAGAGAGAGAGAGACACACACACACACACACATTGGAAATAAGATGGCCAGCTAGGGAGAAGGGGTGGAAGAGGGTAAGAGAGGGATCGTATTGCAAACAATGAGTTGGTCAGTGACTTAAGAAAACGCTAAGTGTGATACCGCTAGTGGTAGCCTAATAGAGACAGGGGCGTCTGTGGCCGTCAGGGTCACTGTGACAAACAATCGTAGAGATTTATAAATTAATTACCGTGGCCGAAAATAGATTTGTAGTAAAAATTAATGTTTATTTGTATCCTGTATATAGTTTGAACAAGTCTTTAATTCTCGCCCGGTGACTCATATCTATAAGACAAAGTTATTATCTTCTTGGTGAACGGTAACATAACGGTAACATAACAGTAACATAACGGTAACATAACTGGACAAAATGGTTAAAAAACAACACTATACGAGGAGGAGCTCACCTGGTCTACACATTTCCTACCCATCACCTAGTCCTAGACCCCTGATTCCCGAGGCCACCTCCCGTAATTGCCCTTCATTTTAACATTCATTCTCAAGGCACTCAACGTTGTTAGGAAAAGTTCTCTGACCTGTAGAAGCAGTAGCGAAAAGTCGTCAAAATTCTCTTCCTCACACCGTGTTGTTCTTTACGTGGTCCTTCTATTTGGGTGGCTCCAGAAAAGTACAGTACATTACAGAATAAGTACAGTACATTACAGAATAAGGTCTATATTAATTTCAGTACTCAGTCCCCATACGGATATAATAACTGCAATGATGCGGATAATACTTTAAAGATTAGGGCGCTATGGTCTGTTTCTTCGTATAGTATGAAGAAATCGGAGACCTACAACATGCCAGCCACCATAGAAGTGAGAAGAGGAAACAAATCTTTGATAAAATGCTCATGTGAGTTAACCGTGAATGAGAGTCAGTAAGAGTCAGTTTAATCAAGAGGATAATTTGCTTTGGCCGAGCTGGAAGGCTACTGATTGATCCTACAAACAATGTCAGAAAACAGCCCACCTCAGTATACGAGTAAGAGGTCTGTTTTGTCCCAGTAATTAAAAGCAGTACCTAAACTCCAAAACGTCCACAAGAAACGACCCCCTTAAAGACGTAAGTCACTTTTGGTACATTGAAGCACATTGATTCCTCCAAAATATACTAGGAAATAGCACCAGATTAATGAAAATAATGGTGGCCCGTTGTTTGGCATAGCTTGGAAAAATAAGTTGCTAAAGATTTACCAACACTTACTGTACTCCCTCTTTAAAGGATAAATATATTACTTGCAGGGCGCAGTGTTTTCATATCAAAAATAGATATTCCCTAAGCATATTTATTTATTATCCATTTATACATTCAGGCATTAATTGTTTCTTTCTCTTTCTCGTTATCATGGATGTCGGCATTATCCACCAAGATGCCTTCTACTATCTCGTGCGTTGTGGGATACGTTATTGACAGCTATTCCTATGCTGCCGTGTAGCTGACGGGATGTTGAGTGTTGAGTGCCTGCCTGGTGTGGTGGTGGTAGTAGTGTGTTGCAGTTTTTTTTTTTTTTTTTCTGTTTTTTTCTTCATTAATGCAAATTCTTCGTTGTATGTTGTTTGAAAGTTGTTATTCTTTGTGAGGCTGTAAGAGTATATGGCTGACTGAAAAACACCCTTTTCAATATGGGTGTCGTTTAAAAATATTGCATAAAACAAATCACTGGAAGCTGTTTTCCTTTTCTTATTTAGTCGTAAATGTTGCTACATTCTTTTTATGATTGATATATAATGGCTACAAGCTTGTTATTAAATCATCATCATCATCATCATCATTTTCATCATCATCATTATCATCTTTCATTATACGTTAATATTGTTTTTTTTATGAGTTTAGGCGTTCGATGGCCACCCTCCAACTGTCTCTATCTAAACTAATAATTACCCGTTTCCCATGGGTCGCTAACACATGTATTCCGAGACTCACGAAAATCAAGACTGTCATCTCCCAAACACGAAAAAATCATAAGGTCTCTTACATACATACCAACCCACCTACCAGTCTACCAGCACACCTACCAACCCACTACCCTATCTTACAACCCACCTACCAGTCCACCAGCACACCTACCAACCCACTACCCTATCTTACAACCCACCTACCAGTCTACCAGCACACCTACCAACCCACTACCCTATCTTACAACCCACCTACCGACCCACCTACCAGTCTACCAGCACACCTACCAACCCACTACCCTATCTTACAACCCACCTACCGACCCACCTACCAGTCTACCAGCACACCTACCAACCCACTACCCTATCTTACAACCCACCTACCAACCCACCTACCAGTCTACCAGCACACCTACCAACCCACTACCCTACCTTACAACCCACCTACCGACCCACCTACCAGTCCACCAGCACACCTCCCAACCCACTACCCTACCTTACAACCCACCCGCCCGCCAGTCATACTCAGTCATACACCCACGAACGAGAGATATTATAAAGGTTCTTGCCTAACTCGTGAGGCATCCATACTTAATATATATAACATGTTTTTGGTGTCAAGTAACCAATAAACAAATTTGCAGTATTTAGAAGATATCATTTATGCATTAATGATACTTTGTTTGGAATAGGTTGGTTGATTGAAAGATAGAAAACAAACCACACAACATAATATTTTCATCTTTCAAGCAATATATAGTCAATTGTAAGTGAAATTATTTTGGTAAACTTATTTTATTGCCGCATGTAGTAACTGCGTTCATTAATTATCATTGTTTATATCCAACCAATCTATATGTAATGTAATGTCCGTTCACTTAAAATACTCGGCTCCATTCTCAGCTTCACCTTGTGTGTAGGTAGTCCAGTCTGACTCAACTACCTGCCGTCCAGTAAGGGCAGAGCGGGTCAAGCACCTTCCGCCACAGGTGTCTCGTGGAATTATGAACGCGGCTGTACACTCACCAACAAAAGCCATGTTGCCTCATCGAGAGCTTTTTTAAATGTTGGGCTATTTACATACATACATACATATACACATACATACATATATCATCTCGTGTATCGATGCACTAGACACAAAAACATTTCAACTTATGTGAAAACTTTATGTGGTTTGTGACTCGGCAGAGGAGACATACACACATACATGCATAATATATACACACATACATACACACACACACACACATGCAGATATACATACGGTATACAGACACACACAAACATACATACACACACACACACATGCAGATATACATACGGTACATAGACACAAACATACATACACACACACACACATGCAGATATACATACGGTACACAGACACAAACAAACATACATACATACATGAGCACATACATCGCCATGCGGAGAAAAACAAACAGAGAGACAGGACACACCTACGGACAAACAGACATACAGGGAGGGTGCAAGGTTCTGTGAGGCGGCCAGTCCTCCTTCATTGATAGCAGCTGAGAGGAACCTGTCGGGGCAGAGTCTCTCACTATCGTTCACGTACACACCACTAGGGTCACACATCGTCCTTGTGCTCTCTCTCTCTCTCTCTCTCTCTCTCTCTCTCTCTCTCTCTCTGCATGTCTGTCCATCTGTCTGTCTGTGGGTTCTCTCTCTCTCTCTCTCTCTCTCTCTCTCTCTCTCTCTCTCTCTCTCTCTCCTCTCTCTCTCTCATCTCTCTCTCTCTCCTCTCTCTCTCTCCCTCTCTCTCTCTCTCTCTCTCTCTCTCTCTCTCTCTCTCTCTCTCTCTATTTATGTATCTAGCTGTCTATGTATCTATCTTTCCACCCATCTATCTCTCCATCTTTTTCAACCGCTTCTACAGGCCTTCATTACCTACAGGAGGGACTGGCCAGCCACTGATTTTAGGGGCCAATAGGTTTTTTCACGGTTCGAGGAGTCATGGGGGATTAGGCGGTGTTGGTAGTGGGGCTTCAAGAGGCGACGGTAGATGGGTGGGTGGGTAGGTGAATGGGTTGGTGGGTAGGTGGATGGGTTGGTGGGTGGGTGGGGTGGATGGGTATGTAGGTAGGAGGGGAGGTGGGGAGGTGAGTAGGTGGGGAGGTGAGAAGGTAGGTAGGTAGGTAGGTGAGTAGGGAAATGGCTAGTGGGCAAGTGGGTAAGTGACTGGGTAGGTGGATGGGTGAGTCAGTGTGTGTGTGTGTGTGTGTGTGTGTGTGTGTGTGTGTGTGTGTGTAGGTGGGAAGGTAAGGTGGGAAGGTAAGGTAGGTAAGGGTGTGAAGGTAGGTGTAGGTAAGGAAGTGAGTAGGGTGGGTAGGGAGGTGGGCTAGTTGGTAGGTTGGAAGGTGGGCTGGTGGGTAGGTAGGAAGGTGGGCTGGTGGGTAGGTAGGTAAGTAGGAAGGTTGGTGGGTGGAGTGGGGTAGGTAAGTAGGAAGGTTGGTGGGTGGGTGGGTAGGTAAGTAAGGGACCAACAACAGTCTCGTAGGTATCAAATGTAATATTCTCAGTACTGTCTGTGTTGTGTGGAGAGCTGTGTGTGTGTTGTGTGGAGAGGTGTGTGTTGTTGTGTTAGGTGTGTTGTGTGGAGAGGTGGTGTGTTGTGTTAGGTGGGTTGTGTGGAGAGGTGTGTGTTGTGTGGATAGGTGTGTGTTGTGTTAGGTGGGTTGTGTGGAGAGGTGTGTGTTGTTGTGTTAGGTGGGTTGTGTGGAGAGGTGTGTGTTGTGTTAGGTGGGTTGTGTGGAGAGGTGTGTGTTGTGTGGAGAGGTGTGTGTTGTGTGGAGAGGTGTGTGTTGTGTTAGGTGGGTTGTGTGGAGAGGTGTGTGTTGTGTTAGGTGGGTTGTGTGGAGAGGTGTGTGTTGTGTTAGGTGGGTTGTGTGGAGAGGTTAGGTTAGGTTAGGTGGGTTGTGTGGAGAGGTGTGTGTTGTGTTAGGTGTGTTGTGTTCGTTGGTTGTAGTTGTATACATTTTACCTTCCCCATCCTTATCCCAGACCAACTATCATAATAATCGAATGCAAGACGAGTAGAATATAGATATATATTAAATATAATATTCCCTGAACTCCGAGAGACTTGGGAATAATGTCTGAACCTCCCCCCCCCCTCCCCCCCCCCCCCCCTCTCTCTCTCATTCTCTCTCTCTCTCTCTCAGTGACTCTCCCTCCACCTGCCTGCCGTGCCGGTCCGCTGTGTTTTGAGTCTGGGGCGAACGTTTGTGATTCCTGCGCAGCATTTCGTTCACGTGGACGAGGTGTCAAACAGCAACACTCCATTAGGGTTCCACTCAGAGTTGTCACGTAAATTATCAACTCCACGGCACACGTACACACACACACATACACAACACATACATATATACATACACACACACATGCGCGTATACATACAATACACACAAGCACATGCAAAAAAAAAAACAACGCACCCTGATTCTGACGTACCCTTGAACAGACATACTCATACACACATTTTATCTATATATTTAAAACTCTTCGCTCTCTGGATACAGATCGCTACCTAAGATATCCAAGATGATAATATGTAATACCACAGATATATGCTAATGAAGAATTTGTCCTCAAGGTTATGTGTTTAGTGATCCAGCAGCAGGACGTAGAGTAAAGTGATACACAAAGGGTAAGTCCGTGATTAAATAGGTGTGTAGTAAGGCAAATGATTGGTAGAAAGTGTATAGGAAAGAGGTGTATGGTTAATCAAGGGTGCTGGTTGATTGAGTTACCGAACCAACACGATGGTGTCCAGGGGTTTGGTGGAAGAATTTTGTGAAGAACTAAAACTAGCATCTTTATAATGTAGTCTTGGAGTGATCTTTTTTTGGTTTGTCGCTTTAGGAGGTCATGAAGAAAAAAAAACCACGAGTTTTGTATCCAGTGTACACTAAGGATAATAAAAAGTTATATAACCACTACATTAAATATTCTCCAGTAAGACAATCCTGAAACTCCTGAAAGTGTGATGATATACACAGTTCAGTTACATGTATGTAGAGGAAGGTGTACCCATACATGTATGTACAGAAAGGGGTACGGTACCCCATACATGTTATTATGTACACTGTCACAGTTCCAAGAAATCGTTATAATTCGAATGTGGACACGAGCCCGTGTGTCAAAACTTGTTTGCCCTCTGTGTACCAGTGGACGGGTTGGGTTGAGAGCAACAGGTGAGGCGAGGTGAGGGGTGACTTACACTAGGCCAAAGGGCAGCGACCTTGTCAAGGTACCGGTAAATTCTTCTCCACCTCACACTCCTACATAATCCTCAAGTATTAATAAAATGGGATTGGCTGTGTTACTACATGTATTATTCTTAGCTTTTTATGTTTTATAGTTGATCGATATAATTATGATTAGAGATTAATGTACTCAACCCTATTTCACAAGCAGTATAATCTGTGGATGGATAACAGCTATAGTCCCAATCAGTGTATTTCTAGCTTTGCAAATGAATTTATAATCTCCCAAGCATGACCGTCAATTGGAGATGTTGTTATGTGATGACTCCTAATCACTCCCCAAGCTCCAGAGCCGATGAACAGATTCATTTAATAAAATTACCTTTCTGAAGATACAGCATTTTCGGTCATAATTTAAAGCCTATAAGTTTTACAACACACTCAGTCATAAAACTATCCATGCAGACCCTAAACAAACTCCTCTGACACTGCTTACCATTGTCTGTGCAAAGAGACATGATATTATGGAGGCCAAGTCTAGTTCGCTATATTATGTTGTCTGGTACAGTTTCGAGACTGAAGTATAGACCTATTATTCGATGACTCTCGGGTGAATGAGCATGCAGATATACACAAGGAACACACAACAGCAACAACAACAACAACTTCATACACAATAACAATCATGCTGTCAAATAAACAAGCTAGCAAGCAACAACCATACAACGACGACGACGACGACGACGACATCAAAACAAAGGATATAAAAATAGTTCAATACCCCCCAGCGGCCCGTGTTTGATATCAGCTGGCAGTGGTCATCTTCCCCCATCACTCCCCCTCCTGCAGCCCTCTCCCCCCCCCCCCATCCCCCGACCTGCCTGGCAACAACTGCTAAACTGCACCTCTGTCACATTTCTTGCTCTGATGTCACTCTGCCAGCCCCTTTACACCTCGGCTTGCTCTGATGTCACTCTTCCAACACACCTGGGTTTTCTCGGATGTCACTCTGCCAACATGCCTTGCTTTTATGTCACTCTGCCAACCTTGCTCTGGTGTCACTTTGCCAACCCCTCTACTGCATCTATATATTATAAAATCCTATATCCTACGTCCTATAGATGGACAGGTGCATAAAAGGTGTTTTGAAGTTATAACGATTATGCAATTTCATTTAATTATTATGAGAAATTTTTATGTTCTAATTGTTTTTATCCAAGAGTCACTTTTGAGGTTGACGAAGCATATGTTCTTTCTATGGAAATCGAAATAAAGCTCGAAAATCGTTTGAATAATGCCTGATGTGTAATAATTATGAGCTGATAGTGTTCCCGAGTAATAAGACTCAGTCATTGGCTACAGAACACTACTGTTTCCGTTCTTTACGTCTTCATTCAATACTGACATTGTCTTTCCTATTGCAAAGGGGGAAAAATACCTATTGACTCAAGCCAACCCTGAACCCTTGGTGGTGGAGCTGTCACATGTACCGGGTGGCCTCAGTTTAGGATGGATAAAGTGAAGGCTGAGTAAGATGTAGGATGACTGTGCCCTTGCCAACATGTCCTCCCAAGCTGAACGAATGCTCCAGATTATGACTACTGTTAATTCATGCTATTTGTATAGTATGCATAAACGATAAATTGCACATGGAAGCAGCAGACATTAGATAATTTTTCTATTTAGCTTGAAGAG